>BQNB010094403.1:0-26128 GCA_026074375.1 Tanacetum coccineum | reverse complement strand
CAGTTTCTATTCAGTTTGTTTGAGAGATAAATGCTCTTCAATGTGTTTCACATTAATTGGAAGAGATATCATTTACTCTCTACATCTATTTCCTTTTATAAGCAAAGAGATTTAGGGTTTACAAAGTTAACCTATTATGTGTGTCATGCATCTAATGGGTGGTTGAGATACCATTTAATGCACGATTGCTTTTAAGGTACTAGGTATAGTCCTTTAGGAAAAGTTGTTATACTTCTATACCAACTTTAGAAGTATTCATTTCCAAGGAGATTGCTTTATTCCTTTTGACTTAAAGTAATATTTTTCCCGCCTTGTAAACTATCTAGAAGTGAAACACTTTGTTTCAGTCTTCTAAGAATAAGATCGACATCGCTCAGCTTGGAGTTGTCAACCAAGCTGAACTAAAGCTCTTGCTAAGGTCTTCTTTAGTTTATACACCGCCTCATAAACTAAAGTGAAGATGATTTTTATCTTCTAAGTACCTGAAGAACTGAAGCTGAAGTTTCTTCAGCGACACACGCTGATGAAAAGATCACGATCATACCAAACACTTATTCATTATCATAACATCACCGAGCAGTCATGAGAGATTTAGCCTTTCATGGCTAGGTAGTTCATAACATAGCTTGATTCAACAATAAACTTCATTATTTCACTAAACCTGATATGACATTCTTCCTCGTTCTTATGTATTTGATATTGAATCTCCAAAAGATATAGTGTTTATACTTGGAGGGGGTGTGATATGAGAGAAATTGTTATGGGAGGAATGATTTTGGGGTTGAAATTCGTCCCCTATTTATAGGCTGATTAAGGGGTAAAAGTGCGGCGCACAAAGTTATTTGTGCGGCGTACTTGGTGATTAAATGCAAGGGTATTAAATGTTTTTTGAAGAAGTGCGACGTACTTGGGAAATTGTGCGGCACACTTGGTGATTAAATGCAATAACATTTAAGGCTTCATGTATTCTTCATAGTCAGATGGAAAGTGCGGCACACAAAATTGTAAGTGCGGCGTACTTTGGTAGTTAATGCTGATTTGACAAAGTCTTTGGACAAGTGCGGTGCACAATTGGAATGTGTTGCGCACTTTTGCACTTTAGGCTTCAATCATTGACTTTTCTTGTATAATGTGTTCTTAAACGCATAAGTATTTGATCTTCGATGTATTTAACCTCGGGATGTCTTCAAGTGAACCTGCACGTATTTTATGCTATTATGTATCGAAAATTCACGAGAAATGATAAAATATATACAAATAACGCCACCGAAAACATGTATAATTTGGGCGTTATTAAATCCCTCCACACTTAGCTATTGCTTGCCCTCAAGCAATTAAAGCGAGAAAACAAGATCATTTATCGTGACGTAGAGAAATTTAGATTTTTCAAGTGTTTACAGTTTTAGATAATTTTTCAGGCATAAACATATAACTAAGCACCTCACATAAGGAATGTGTTTGATTTATCAAATTCACTCAGATATGGTTTTATATATATTTGTGAAAACACTCATTTGCACAGACATAATCTAGACAGCTACGATAGGCTTGTACTTGACACATAAACCTGACCGAAAGACGAAACTTGATATTGAGACGGGAGTATTTACTAATCTTCAAGTACCGAAACTTAAGCCTTTAGTTCTTTGAACTTCTGTATACATCGCACATATAAATTTTTTTACCAAAAATAACTAAGGCTTGGCACATAACTTCTTTCTTCAGTTTAGACTTCTTAACTTAGATACTTCATAGATTAGCACTTAAAAGGAGTGATGTGGGAACTTTGGAATTTTTCTTCGATCTAGTAAATGATGATCAAGCACAAGTTTTAGAGCTTCTAAATTATCGGCTCTCTCATAATAATTATCAACCAATACCATTGCTCCAGAAAAGGCGACAAAGACCATACGTGCACATCCGTAACGACGGAATAGACATATATGACTGCATTCAAACCTTAACTCGAACAAGCTAAAGGCATCAATTATCTTGGGTACAAAAAGTGGGTACCCGAATATTCTAAAGGCGTATAATTCTCACAATTTAGTGGACAGGGTTATGCTAGCTATAGTGTTAATCCGGTTGGATTTGCCTTACTAAGAGCTTTTTTAATTTTTTGAAAAGAATATATTTATTAAAAAAAATTGAATTTTTTTTACAGGGCAAACATGGAGGGATATGATTAAGTTTTCCTATTTGGCTCCCCTCCACACTTAAATTGAGCATTGCCCTCAATGTGATAACTGATAATAGAGATAAAATAGGGAAAATTAAGAGAAATCGATACTTTCCGAGGCATAGAGATATATAGCTGCGGAAGAGCTATTCTTGAGCAGACTTCATAATTTTCCAAATCTTAAAGCTATGTTACTTGTATAAAAGTAAACACACAAAAAGAAAATATTTTTGTTTTTTTTAGAAAAATAAAATAAAGGATATAAGCGAAAGAATGGAGGAGGGACTCATCCACACTTAAGTGAAGCACAGGTTGCCTCCCAAGAAGCGCTTAATTTTTAAGAGAGTCGTTAGCTAGACTCGAACTTGGTGAGTCATTCTTTGGGAAAGAAGGGAGTTTTGGGAAAAAAGGAGTTACTGCTTCCCTTAGGTCATTATCTTCTTTATGATATAGTTTAAGTCGATGGCCATTGACTATGAACGTCTTTCCATCTTTTTCATAGAGTTCAACATATCCGAATGGATATTGATATTTTACTACGTATGGTCCTAGCCAACAGGATCTGAGTTTCGGTTGTTTAAATTTGTACTTCGAGTGAAATAGCAGAACCTTGTTTCCTTGTTTGAATTCTTTCCTCATTCTTAATTTTCTGTCGTGCCGGACTTTGGTTCTTGCCTTGTATAGACGATGTTAGGATATCATTTCATCACCTCAAACACAAAAATAAGAAAAATAGATTTTAGAGAGAGAAAGTAAAAAACAAAGAAAAATGGTTACTTGTTTCACAAAAGAAAAATGAGAAGCAACACCCTCTCCACACTTGGAGAGGGCTTTAAATAGCTACAAGGATGGACTATTCTTGTAGGCTTTGTGTTGGGCCGGTTCATAGAACAAATGGGCTTGAGCCCGACAACTAGGCCCAACTAGCTTAACTAAATTCCCGTAAACTACGTTTTACTTATACAAGGCTCGGGAATATTTAATGACCATCACTTTAATAAATACACGGCTAACAATCTCCCCCTAAGGGGTGGTCATTCAATTGAGGATCCTTCTTGTGACGTCTTGAGACTTGGAGCCTTGTATTCTTGGGAATTCCTTTTGAAGTTCCTTTTGCATGCTTGTGATCTTGGATCTTGATCTTTAACTTGATATACTTTGACAAAATACTGATATCGTGGTCTTTGCTTTGATTTGTCTTGACTACTGAGTATCTAAATTTATCCTTGAATCTTTATGCCGCCTTGCATCTTGTGTCTCCACCTCATGCTAAAGATCTTGAAAGCTCGCTAACAATCTCCCTCAACATTTTCTTTTACATGATTACTTGTACCACAGAAGGTTCTTATGAGGATGTGCTTGTTATTCAGAGATTGGCGGAAGACTTTGATAGTTTGAGGTTATCATGTATTAATCTTTTGTGGATTGAGATGAAGGTCTTGGAATCTTGAATCGTCATGGACTAGAGTGCTATCCATCAGGAAAAACCTGCCAAGTATGTTAGAGATAAACATATATGGACGAAAGTGTCTTTGTCATTTCGTCGAATATGGTTGCAATACCCACGGTTCCCCGTTAATCAGTATAAATACTGCCTGTGATAAGGTAGAATTCAAAGAATCTCCTTGAAAGGGTTTCGCAGCTGCACTAGCCGTTCTCGTTACCGGAGCGTCTCAAAGCTGACAACACGGTAAGAGTGAATCCAGATAGTTACTATCTCTTCTGATTGAGTCGTCAATTCATATGATTGGAAAACAAGTTTGATTCATGTAGAATCTCACCATCGTTTCTTTCCAGTTGACACAAGTTTGATTCATATAGAATCTCGCAAGTCACCTACCAAGAGCTTGTTTGATGTTGGCTCAAGAAGGATTTCCATCTTCACTGTGAATACTAAGAGTATCACTCTGATGTTCTGCAATTTTTAACAAAGGATAATGGTAGGATTAATGATACCAAATGATGTATATTGATGTACTACATTTTGTCATATTGGGAAATTTGTGTCCTAGTGAGATTTTTTCTTGGATCACTCGAGGCTCTAGACTCTTAAGTGCACATTTGTTATTTGGTTTCGGAGGCTGGGAGGGATTGCCACCTTTTCAATATCAATGATCTCGGAATGATGAAAAGTCCGATAGAAATGTGTTGATCTCCGTGAGAAATGAAACAGAAATCTTTTGAGAGATTCTGAGTGGCTAGGAGGGTTGTGCATTGCATCACTGGGTCCATGATGTCAGTCTTCAATATCGGAATCATCTTTGTGATTACCGATAGATTATGAATTGACCCGGTTTCTGCCTAAGGTTGTATGGAGGGCTTCTTTCTTTACACCCTTTATCCTTACGATTTCTTTTTCATTCTTCAACCTTCAATGTTAAACCAACGGCTTCATTATCTCCTTGTTGGGATTGTTTCCGGTGATAACTCATGCTTGGTTAACATTCTTCCCAATCACCTTTAATCCCTTTTTTTTCAATCATACCTAGGGACTTCTACTACATCTAGAGGAAAGTTCATGGGTAGATCCCTCCGGTTCTGCGTGATCATGAAACAGAAATTCCTTACCTAACCGCACTTATTATCCCCTTATGAGACAACAGTTGGTCGGTCTTTGGTATTTCCATAGTAGCCATAAAACCATTGAAAAAAATCAATCAACGTGTTCGAGAAATCATTTATTACACATTGAGAGTTTTCTATATCACCAAAAAGCTCCCCCTACACATATGCACCATATTATGAAAGAGTTTTGCACATGCGAGGTTTGGGAACGCACTTATAGATTGAAGATCGTATCCATTATTAATCCGTATTGATCACATTTTAATCACTATTCTCCCCCTCAAAAATTTCATATGTGTTTACAATTTTTGACAATTAGTGAATTAAAAACAAGTTAATGTCCGAATTCACATGAGGCCTAACAAAGTCTGGGGTGAACAGCGTGTGCATTGCAGATGAATCATATTATATACTCCCCCCTCAAATTATCGAATGATTGATAATTGGAGAGGGAGTTTGTTGAGCACACAAATGTTTTTGGAAAGGAATTTTGAAATTTTCTTTTTGAGAATATCTTGAAAAATTGTGCTCAACAGGGTAAAATATGTGAGATATATCTTATTTACCATCATTTTCCTTAGAACTTCTCTTGAGCATTCAAACTTGAAATGTTTATATGACTTTGCTCAAGACCGATGAAGGATAGGTGCTTCTCCCGTTGTTTAGGATAAATGTACATAAATGAACTTCTCTGATACCACTGTTAGGATATCATTCATCATCAAGAGTTCATTCTTTCAGAAAGAATGGAGTAACTGCTTCCTTTTTGTCATTTTATTCTTCTTCTTCGTGATATAACTTGAGTCGGTGGCCATTTACAATAAACGTTTTTCCATCTTTTCCATAGAGTTCAACATATCCAGATGGATATTAATGTTTTACCACATATGGTCCTAGCCAACGAGATCTGAGTTTGAGTTGTTTGAATTTGTATTTTGATTGAAAAGGCAGAACCTTGTTTCCTTGTTTGAACTCTTTCCTTGCTCTTAATTTTCTATCGTGCCAGACTTTGGTTCTTGCTTTGTATAGACGAGTGTTTTCATAAGCTTGGTGTCTAAGTTCATCTAATTCATGTAACTAAAACATTTTTCTCTCACCATCCGCGATGAGATCTGGGTTACAATTCTTAATTGCCTAATATGCACGGTGTTCGATTTCAAATGGTAAATGGCAGTTCTTTCCATATATGAGTTTATAGGGTGTGGTACCGGTAGGTGTTTTGTAAGCAGTACTAAAAGCCCACAGAGCGTCATCAAGTTTTCTTGACCAAATAGCAGGGTTATCTTTAACGGTCTTTTTAAGAATTCTTTTAAGGGCTCTGTTCGTGTTTTCTACTTGACCACTAGGGTGGTATGATGTAGAGAAACGGTGGTTAACTCCATATCTTTTCATTGTCTTATCCATTATTTTGTTGCAGAAGTGAGTACCTCAGTCGCTGATTAGAGCTTTGGGCATTCCGAAGTGGCAGAATAACTTCTTTAAAAAAGTGATAACCACTCGGGCATCATTGGATGGTAAAGCTTGAGCTTCGGCCCATTTAGACACGTAATCAATAGCGGCAAGAATGTATTCAAACTTTTATGATTTTGGGAATGGTCCCATAAAGCTGATACCCCATATGTCAAAAATTTCACATACTTGAATGTTAGTTAAGGGCATCTCATCACGTTTCGATATATTTCTTGTCTTTTGACATGCTTCACATAGTCGGACTAGGGTGTGAGCTTCTTTAATAATTGTAGGTCAGTAGAATCTAGAATCTAGGACCTTTTTAGCAGTTATGTTAGGTCTATAATGTCCTCTAGTAGGTCCGTGGTGAAATTGGTCTAAAATGGTTCTTGTTTCTGATCCTTAGATTCATCGTCTGATCATACCGTTAGAACATACTTTAAAAAGGTAGGGTTCTTCCCAAAAGTAGTATTTGAGGTCAGAGAAAAATTTGTTCTTTTGTTGATAAGTCATTCCTTTGGGTAGAATATCTCCTGCCAAGTAATTTTTCATCCCTTTTGGGTATAGATATCATCGACCAAGTAGTTTGCAAAGTCTGCGAACCAAGGTTCATCTTTGGTATTAATTTCCATAAGAGTTTCTCCAGGAAAGTTATCATCCACTTCACTGTCGTTGCTTGACTCTTCGTTTTCAATTCAGGATAAGTGGTCGGCTGCAACATTTTATTCTTTTCTACCTTGATGTCTAAGTCAAATTCCTTGCAAGAGTAAGATCCAATCGCATAAGATTGGTTAGCATACTTTGTTTCTTGAATAAGTGCCTTAGAGCTGAATGATCGGTGTGAACAATAGTCATGAGATAATAAATAAGGGGATCTGCATTTTGTCGCATGCAAAAAACTACAGCCATAAGCTCTTTTTTTCACTACGGAGTATTATTTTGTTGAGCGTGGTATTAATCCGTTTGCTTGCGAAATAGATCGTAGTTGAAAGTTTTATTACCAACCATCTTTTTGACCTAAGACGGCCCCAACTGCAAAATCACTTGCATCACACATAAGTTCAAACGGAAGATTCCAGTTTGGGCTTACGATCACAGGAGCACATGTGAGTTTCTCCTTTAATAATTCGAGTGCTTTTTGACATTCATCATTGAATTCAAATGGAGTATCTTTTTCAAGTAGTTTAGTTATAGGTCGGGCTATCTTCGAGAAGTCTTTAATGAAACATCGGTAAAAATCGGCATGTCCAATAAAGCTTCTAACACCTTTGATGTTAGTAGGGGGTGGAAGTTTTGAGATTACGTTGATTTTTGCTTTGTCGACTTCAAGTCCTGCGCTAGATACCTTGTGTCCAAGCACAATTCCTTCCTTGATCATGAAGTGACATTTTTCCCAATTAAGGACAAGATGAGCATCTTTACAACGTTGGAGCATTTTATCGAGGTTGTTTAGGCATGTGTCGAAAGAATTTTCGAAGACGGAAAAATCACCCATAAATACTTTAACTGATTCTTCGATCATATCGTGAAAGATTGCCAACATGTACCTTTGGAATGTGGAAGAGCATTACATAGACCGAAAGGCATTCGCCTATAAGCGTATGTTCCGAAAGGACATGTGAATGTTGGTAATTCCTCTTGATCAATTAGATCGAAGGAAATTTAAAATATCCAAAAAAACCATCGAGAAAACAAAAATATTTATTTCCTGCGAGTCTTTCTAACATTTGATCCATAAACGGCAAAGGAAAATGATCTTTTGCGGTTGCTTCATTGAGTTTATGATAATCGATGCATACTCTCGCCAACCCGTAATGGTTTCTTGTTGAGGAACAAAGTTCATCGTTTTCGTTTTGTGAAAAACTGTAATACCATCTTTCTTTGGCACACAGTGAATAGGACTAACCCAAGGACTATCGGCAATTGGATAAATAATAAGGGTATCCAAGAGTTTCATGATTTCTTTCTTAACAGATTCCTGCATGTTTGGATTAAACCTTCTTTGTTTTTTAACAACGAGTTTCTTGTCATCCAGAAGAATGATGGGCAAATACCAGGAATATCTATTGTTTTCCAAGTAAATGCTTCTTTATGTTTTTTAAGGATGGATACAAACTTGCTTTTATTTTTAGCAGATAGTTGAGATGATATGATTACAGGAAGAAAAGATGGTTCTTCCAGAAATACATATTCTAAATTATCAGGAATAGTTTTGAGTTCCAGATCAATAGGGGGTTCTTCTAGAGATGTTTTGATTTTGTAACCGGCGTTAAAGGTGATTTTTTCAAATGGCGGTTCTTCAGTATCGGATTCAGATTCAGAATTAGGCGTCATTGCTATGAATTCATTGAATTCAGCAAAGATTTCTTCTTCGAGAAGGGTTCCTTCGATGGAATGGTTTATTTTGCTTCCTTCGTCTAGAAGAGCGTCGAAATCTTCTTCTAAAATTTCATTAATAACATCGATACTAAAACATGTATCATCGTTAGAGTAAGAGTATTTCATTGCAGAATCGATATTAAAGGTCATTCTTTCAGTTCCAACTCCAAGATTGAGTTGTTTCTATTTAACCTTAATAACTGCATCAGCAGTGTGAAGAAAAGGTCGTCTCAAGATGAGAGGAACTTTACTATCTTCTTTCATTTCTA
Source organism: Tanacetum coccineum (assembly GCA_026074375.1). NCBI lineage: Eukaryota > Viridiplantae > Streptophyta > Magnoliopsida > Asterales > Asteraceae > Tanacetum > Tanacetum coccineum. Next base: position 17,287 of record BQNB010094403.1, on the reverse strand, counting down.
GAATAACAAAATCAACAGGAAAGGTAAATTTACCAACTTCAACGAGCATATTTTCAGCTATTCTAACAGGGTATTGAAATGATCTATCAGCTAATCTTACACTCATTTTGGTGGGTTTAAGAGTTTCGAGAGATAGTTTTGCGTATAAAGAATATGGAATAAGGTTAATACTAGCACCAAGGTCGGCTAGAGCATTACATGAGAAAGATTGGTTAAAGTTGCATGGAAAAAGGAAACTTCCAGGGTCTCCGAGTTTGGGTGGAACTTTATTTTGGATCATTGCTGAACTTTCATCGCTCAAGAAAGCGGCCAAAATATGTTTGATTTTATGCTTGTTGCTTATAAGTTCTTTAAGAAATTTGCCATAGTTAGGCATTCTGGCTAAAACGTCGACAAGAGGTACATTGATTCGGACGACACGGATCATGTCGAGAAATTTTCCGTATTGGGCCTCCATTTTTTCTTTTCTTAGGCGTTGAGGATATGGAATTTTTGGTTTGTATGGTTTCGGCTTTTGAGTTTCCTTGAATGGTTTAGAAGGTTGAGTTTTTGGTTGTGGTGTAGGTTCATCGTCTTCATTATCACTATCAAAATTAATTGTTGTTTTATCTCGCTGATCATTCGGGTTAACTGGTGGATCATAAGACTTACCACTTCTTGTGAATACAACATTTACATGTTCATTACGGGCATGTGGTGGTTGATAGGTTTTGTTTCCTCTTGGGTTTGGTTGAGTGTTGCTTGGAAGAGATCCATAAGGTCGACCAGACTGTTTGTCTGCAAGTCTATCGAACTTAGTTTCTAGATTTTGGATTGAAGCTTGATGATTTTTAGCTACTGTTTAGAGTTGAGTTCTGAGATCCATGAATGTTTCTTTGACAAAAGCGTTGGTTGATTGCTGAGATTTCACGAAGTCATTGAATTGTCTTTGAAGATCATAGGATTTATCATCGGTGTTAGACATGTAGTTGTTTTGATTGTAATCATTCCGTCCGTTTGAATGCCAATTATCGCGATTTGAGTCTCGATCGCGGTAATCATTGTAAAAACGAGTCTTACAGAAAGTTTGCATGAATTTTGCTTCTTTTTCACTGGACATAGGTATGTAATCATCGTCAAGATTAGGTGTGGGTTGTTTAGCTCGAGATTGGAGTTCTTTATACTGGGCATCCATCTTTACGGTCATGGCATCCATTCGGGCTATAATTTTGTCAGTATTGGTTTTACTGGAGCCTTCAGTGAAAAAAGCTACGGTTTTCTTAAGGGAAGTTTTGGTTTTTTGGTTTTTTGGTTTTTTGCCCAGTCAAGTTTCAGTAAATGAGAAGTTGATAAGCTTGATTTGGTGTTTTATAGATAAAAATACCACCAGCTGCGGCATTTAGAACTTCTTGGGTTATTTCGCTTATAGACAGATAAAAAGATTTTTGATAAATGCTTTGGACAAAATTATAACAATGACTGTTTTAGAGTATTTCCTTCATACGAAGCCCAAGACTTCGGTTAGAGATTTGGTTTTCATTTTAAGAAAAGAATGGATTTTCTCTTGAGAGTTAGGTCAAAAGAGCTGGGAAAGAATCGGGCTAATAAAGCGGTTCGAAGTTCATCCCATGTTTCAATAGTTCCTTCGTTGAGTTTCGTTCCACCATGTTTGCTCTTTAGTGAGTGATTAGGGGAAACAATCAATCAGGCGGACAACTTTATTTTTGGTATCTCTGTATTTAAACATATCGTAGATTTTGAGGAATTCATGAATGTGTTTATGAGGATTGGTTTTGGTTCTGCCATCAAATTAGTTTCCTTTGGCGAGATTCAAGTGATTACCTTTAATAGCAAATTCGTTAGCGGTTTCAAGAATAGTGATTGCGGAACCGGGAGTCAGAGCGACAATACGGTCGGCAGCCCACATAGGTTCATCATCCATTGGATCGTAATTTTGAAGAATATCAAGAAAGTGATAGAAGTAATTGATGTCGAGAATTGACGGATAGACAATTCTCGGGTGTTGAGGTGGATTGTTTCTTTGATCGTATGGAACTCTTCTGTTTCGTCGACGAAGTCTTTAATTTAGAGTGCGTTCAGGTTCGGGTAAAGGTTTAACAAGTTCAGAATTAGAAGCACGTGTATGCATCCAAATGAGAAAATTTTTTGGGTCTGTTTGCCAGAAAATTGTACGGTGATTTTTGAAAAAGATAGGGAGTTAAAGTAATTTTCCAGAGTTGACTATAGAATAGCTTAAAAATCCCCGACAACGACGCCAAAAACTTTGATGTGTTTCAAAGCTTTAAATTTATAATGACTGAAAATACCAATTTTATTATAGGGAAACACATGGGTAAAAGTATAACCCACGTATGTAGTATAATCTTTTTAGGTAAGACCAGGTCATTCTACAGGGATTTGAGTAGTTTCAAATATAGAGAGAATAGTCTTTACAATTATGTAAATTACTTTTGTACCAGTAATTAATAAAGATGACTACTCGGATAGTTGAAAATAATTCATAAGTGTTGGAAAAGATTTAGTCCTCGAAGATGGAACCTTTAACTTATAAAAAGAAATTCTCGTCAGAAAACATTCTTACAAATTAACTTAAGTAACTCAAGACTTATATTTAGTTAACTGGATAAAATGCGTCACTCAAATAATCCAGTTACTATTATATCAAAAGCTTATTTTGTTTATCAGTTTACGAAAGTGGATTTCTCAGCACAGACGATAAAGACCATAGACAAATCTTTAAAACTACATAGATCAATAATTTGAGCCAATTGGTTATCCTTGATAGAAATCAGACCAATGTTTGTTATCTCTCTGATTTGCTCTTATTGTCAAATTATAGTTTCTAATGACAATGACCCCACTTTAACTATTTTAATGTAATTGGAATTAGAAGAGAATGGAGTTATTGTGGGTCACACTTAGCAAAAAATTACCATAACCAAACTTCCATTTCGAAACTCATTTCCTAATTTTAAGATTTACCAACACCTTTGTGACCGACACTATATCTAAGGATATCAATATTACAATGGGCTCCCCACCCTGACTTGAGTTTTAAATACAATAAATGACTAATAGTAAGTCATCATAGATGTACTTTGTAAATTACACCGTCTAAAATTGAGTTATACGTTATTATATTTATTGTGTTTGATGTTCTGCATCTATAAAGTTTGTAGCATTACCTATATCAGAAGTGTTATTCCAGACACGCTCATGAACTCTAAATTCTGAATTTTCAGTTGTTGCGGATAAACCAATCATTTAATCTGCAGATAAACCAATCATTTAATCTAACTTATCCTTTCAATGTTCACTTTATTCCTCTGGCTTCGACTTAAAAGTTCCAAATAGTAATTACGCTATTTAGTACGGGTCATTAAAATCTGTAGCTCATTACGTAAGTCATCTAGATGTACTATTATAAATACACTAGTCTAAAATTGAGTTCATTACGTTAAATAAAATTTATTGTTTGATGTTCTGCATCTATAAAGTTTGTAGTATTACCTATATCAGAAGTGTTATTCCAGACACGCTCATGAACTCTAAATTCTGAATTTTCAGTTGTTGCGGATAAACCAATCATTTAATCTAACTTATCCTTTCAATGTTCACTTTATTCCTTGCTTAGCAATCTGCTCAACATAAAAGTTACAAATAGTAAATAAAGCTATTAGTACATCTCGTAAAATCAGTAGATACACATTAAAGAATGATTATACATTTATATCTTAAATACTATCTGTCATAATGTCATTTTACTTTTCTTCCCCTATGTTTAGAAAAGTCTCATTCGATATTCGTCTAATTATAACAATTGACTAACATTAGTTTGCGCGGGTAGAAATGCATTTCTTTTTAGTCCAGTAAGGAATCAACATCAAATAAAAAGAAAGGTCATTAAATTTTACCCATTGGAAGGATAAAAACTTGCATTTTGAGAATCACATTTTTAATACTGTACCGTCACACTAAGATACAAAACATTACAATTATTCACAGAAGTTAAGAGACTTAGTAGGTGGGATGAGTTACGAATGCATACTGTGTAAATCTAATCAATGAAGAGAACAAAATTTTCCATTCGAAGCATGAACCTCTTTAAGATCAGGTTTAAGTCGCTCCTCAAAATATACAATGATCTAAGTTGCACGTAAAAAAGGATAGACATTTATCAATACAAACTTGTGATTTTAGGGAATGAATGCACAAACAACGTATCAGCAAAGAAACTTTTTAAAAGCAGTGGTAATGATGGTGACAGCTTAGAAAGAACCAATTTCTATTTTTTGTATTTTTTAAGTACTCACTTTTATTAGTTAATCACTTACACATTACTAACTCAAAATACAAACTTAGTCATCCTTTACGTAAACTTAGACTTGCACCATAAATATCTTGCTTGATGTAGACATTTAATCGTTTGATGCCCGTTTACATTGAACGATAATTTTTAGCTTACGCGATTTAGTTTAACTTTTACGATTAAAAGCAAATGCGTACAATACTAAAAATAACTTGTGAATTTATTGACGTCGTATATGACCCTAAAACACGGGGTGTTATAATCGCAACTCTTGAAGCTTTATTCATGGTGACTTCGTATGTGAGGCGTGGCCTAGTATTGCTTCTGTAAAACGTAAAACCAACAAGAATCTTTGAAGCGCGAGCTTTAGCATCACCCCAGCCCATTATCTGCAATTTTTGCTACAAATTATTTAGTTACGAAGTTCTGTCAAAAAGAGGTAACCAACTATCATTTAACTAAATAATTCCAATGCTCATTTATACACAACCCTTAGCAGCCTTTATTAAATCATTAAAAGGGGTTGTTTGGGATTGCTTATTAGAATAACATGTATTATTGGATGCTCCTGGATTCACATTTATTTTCGATTAGCAATCCCAGACATCCCTTTTATAAGCAGTTATAAATATGAAATCCCAAACAACATATTTATCATCATCAAAAAAGAAAAAAAACATGAATACTCTCATCATCGAGGCTAAACTAAAATCACGTAATTAAGAAAAAAAAACTATCAAAATAAAATTAATAACCTGTAATTTATAGTAACACGAATCAGGCGTCAATTGGGTCACTGGAATCATTTGCCAAAAATAATCGACCCACCTATTCCATCGAAACACGCTCCCTTTTAATCCTCAAAATAAAACAAAAATTAGATTGCAAAAATAATCTGTATACGTGTTTGTTAGGGATATGTGTTGGTATGGGATCAAAAGCAATTATTCTTTTGTTAATTTATTCATCATCAATTGGGATTTTAGATTAGGGTTTTCAATTTTGTTTGATGAGTAAGGATTCGATTAGTTTTTTTTTTCTGGATGTGATATTCAATTGGGGATTTTAGTTGGGGTTATTGTTCTTTATGTTGTTCTTCATCACAAATCTTTTTGATTTGTGGTTTGTGTTGTTGATTCAATTGATTTGTGGTAGATGTTCTTGATTGGATTGGGAAAAACATAAAATCGTCGGTATGTTATGTAACTGGTTTGAGATTGTTTGTGGTTTTTTTTGTTTGCATTTATTGCTGAAAGACGAAATCTAATGGGAGCCGTTGATTATCCATGATGGGACATGTGTCATTTTTTAAGATTTAATTTTCAAGATAAGTTCTCATAATGCTTATTATAAGTGTATATATATATTATATTTATGATATATATAATATATATATATTATATTATATCATATATAGGGATGAGATCATGAGAAAACCTAATTTCGGTGGAAAACCCAGAAAACCCAGAAAAACCAAACAAATGCCCTAAAAAAACCAAACAGATGCCCTAATTTTTTCAGGCTTAAAAATTGTTTTTTCGACCAAAATATGGCCTCGATTTACTCTTGTAAAAACTCTTTTTTAAAAAAACCAAACAGATGCCCTAAAAAAAAATTACAGATTGCCCTTAAAATAATCTTTTATTTAGCCCCCCCATGAAAAAAATTAGGGCATCTGTTTGGTTTTTGAGTTTTTTACAGACATTATATCGAGGCCATATTTGCCTGAAAACCAATTTTTTGTCTGAAAAAATTAGGGCATCTGTTTGATTTTTTTAGGGCATCTGTTTGGTTTTCTGAGTTTTCTAGGTTTTCTAGCAAAATATGGTTTTCCCTAGAACCCATCCCTATATATATATATATATATATATATATATATATATATATATATATATATATATATATATATAAATATATATATATATATATAATATAATATATATTATATATATTATACTAGAGAGGAGAGAGAGAGAGAGAGAGGAAGATGAGAGAGAGGAGAGATAGGTAGGATCTGTGAGAAGTAATTTAAAAATAAAAAGTGATGAGAAATGGACTAAATACAACACATTTGAGATACAAAGATTGCATTAGATGATTTCTATTCATTAGATGCACCATTTTGAGTTTCGAAAGTTAATTTGATGGTAGTTGGTGCAACATTGATTTTCCATGTTTTTGGCCACATGTAGGAGGAACAAAAAACATGACAAATTCATGATAAGTGGCCTAGACGAGACCCGAACCATTATTATATCAAAGTTACACTTTCGGTCCTTGTAGTTATATTTACACCTTCACCCCTCAAGTATTATATACTTTACACTTTGATTTGAAAATTTGTATATATATATATAGAATTGCGTTCATGTGGTAAACACTTTAAAGTGTAAAACAATAGGCACCAATAAGAGCGTGACAAGTGTCATTTTTATTTAAAAGATAATACAAATTAAGCTTAATTTAATGGAGGGTATTCTAGTAATTTTATTTTTTATACACAATTTATTAGCCTCCATTTATTATTCATACGTTACATCACCACCATTAATACCTCATAAAACTCATATTTATTGATGAGAGATATTCGATACTATAATGTGCCACTATTATATAAAAAAACAAATAAAAAACAAATAAAAAATGAAATGTGCCACTAATAATGTGCCACTACTATATAAAAAACAAATAAAAAACGAAATGTGTCACTAATAATATGTCATTAATATATAGAAAAATATATTAAAAAATAAATTAAAAAAGAATGTGTCACTAATATATAAAAAAATATTTTGTAAAAAAATGTGTCACTAATATATAGAAAATATATATAAAAAATATGTCACTAATATAAAAAACAAATAAAATAAAAAAATGTGTCACTAATAATGTGTCACTTATATAAAGTCAAAGTTGGTCAATGTGTATTTTTTGACTGCATTTAATATGTGACGTTTAGAAAGGGTATTGTGTTTAACTTATTTACAAAATTGCCATTATAAGCTTTTTATTTAGTTATAATTAATTATGATCTATGATGGTTGATCCAATGGCTCACAACTGTACCTATTATAATCTACTTTAAAGTGTTCACCACAATAACGTCACCCTATATATCTTACATTATATATAACAAGATACATAAATGCCATCAATGAGTGGAAATCATGGAAATAAATGGTGCTAAAAAGTTTATTGCAAGATTCGAACCCGGGATAATGAGCAAATATGCAAAGCACTTAACCACTAGATCATGACCCATTTTGTGTTTTCATTTGGGAAAAAAACACTCATAAACGCACCCAATCCCGAAATTAATAAAATATGAATATTTCAAAATCACATATTTAAATTTTGGCTGTAACATTTACTTACTCATTTAAATTAAACCATCTATTAAGGAAATGATTTTTCTTAGTCAAAACTTGCTATGAAAGCCTCTCCCTAAGCGGTTCACCTCAAATGACAAACATTATACATATTTAATCAATGTTTTAAAAATCGGTTTTTTGATTGACCCGGTCGAGACACCGGTTCACCGGGTCACCGGTTCAACCGGTTAGACCGCCGGGTCGAACCGGTTTTCGCCTACAAGCTATACAATAATTTCACTTACCAAACATTTTTAAAACGTGTAAGCTCAATACCAAACACAAAAGAAAACATGAAAAATCAAATATTAAGCACATAGGTAATGTACTAAGATGTAATTTACTACCAAGGATACATTTTTAAACTGTAAAACGATATACATTCGCATGAAAATTACACATGTTCAATAAAACAAAACGTAAGATTGAACTATTGACAATAATTGACATAGTAAAAATATATCTTACTGTAGATGATAAGGCTTCTTATTTTGTCCTAAACAAATAAAGCTATGCACAGACAAGTTTTCACCCACCCACAACTTGAGTCAAAATTCAAAGTAACCATAGTTAAATTATATTACTACGTACAGTACTATTTAACATATTTTGACAAATGCATATAACCCCTACTCACTCTTTTCAATAGTCTACAGTGTCATCTTCCCCATACTCCATTCACGTCACTGTGTTTAGCAATTTTTTTTGTCAAAAGTGAAAACCGGGTGGTTCCGGTGGACTGGTTCGACCCGGGTCGGATGAAACCCGCCGGTTCAATCCGGGTGTTAAATCCTCAAGAAACCGGCTTACAACGGCCCGGTGATGTCACCGGTTACCGGTTCAACCGGTTCAACCGGACGGGTTGAACCGGGTTTTAAAACATTGGATTTAATCAAACTAAATCCCAATCCTCATATCATCCAAAATGATCCAAAGCTGCCATCATCATCATTAAAAATTCGCCGCTATTTGCAGCTTAGATTCTTCATTTTTTTCTCCAATTCCATTCATATTTCAGGTAATCTTTTTTAATTTCTAGATGAATGTATTTTCCACTAAAACTTAGTTTTCTCTGTTTTTGGTGGTCATGGTTGCAGGTCGTAAATGATAAAAGATACAATGCGTATAAATTTAATGAGTGATCAGGTAAATGATCTTATTTTGCATCAATACAAAATGTTCTTTATTACGGATGTTATATCATCTAAAGTTATACTATATCCAGTTTTCAAATATATAATAAAATCGCAGGTTTGTTCATGTGCATGTTTAAATTAGTTTTTATGATGATAAAATTGAATCTATAATCCTTAACCAAGTTTGTTCAATTTTAAATTCGATTGACACAAAGAATCAATCTTTGTGTCAATTGATTCATGTAATCCTTATTTCCAATCCAAACTTGAAGGTTTCAATCACGTATGTATCGATTTTCAATTCAGGTATTAATTGCTATCTATATATCCTTACAAACTGTTTGATAAATTTCTTGAATGAAAACAACATTGTAATTTAAATCACTTATTGTTTGCATGTTATAATAAACAATTCTCGCAGGTACAACTTCAAAAGTGCAGACAAAGTGTTCATGGAAATGCCAATGTAATTTGTGCTTTTGCATAGATAAACAAACAATGGTAATTATTTGTTTCTTTTATTTCATTTTGTTTGGCACTTTTAGTCACACATTACTGCATTTTGTATTGCTTCCTGTTTCCACAAAAATAGCCCATCAAAATAAGTGAGTATGCTCATCATGAAGCCATTTGGACCTCATGAATTGATTTTAGTAAACAAAATTGAATTTCTACCTGTTATGACTATGATTCAAGGTAGGTATTAAACATGTCAAATATGATTTGGTTTATAATCTTTGAACACATAATGGTCAATAATTGTTACATTAACACAAAACATATGTTAAATATGATTGTACTTATGAAGTGATTTGTCATTAAAATGTAGTTTTCCCAATGTTGTTTAGTATGTTAGCTACTGTTTGACTAATCGACTTTGACCCTTACAATAAGTACTCAATTGTACTAATTGTGTTTTGAAATTTTATGCAGATTTTTCCAGGCAAGTTGTTTCGCATAGTTCTAGCCGAGATCTTAATGCTAGCTGAGCAAGCAGATGCCTAATCGAGTGATAACTGCAGAAGATACGTTTTTTTGCGTTGTATGTTTCTTTGTAGATAAAAGTGTACGTTTCTTTGCAGATAATAGTGTATGTTTCTTTGCAGAAGATAAGTTATCGTGCGTTTAGTTTACATCGAATATGTTGGTGGTTAAATTTGTTTACATCAAGATTCAAAGATGTTGAGAACTCATATTAACTTCTATGATTTTTTAAAATGTTTTTCAGAAAGATAACAAGCAAAATAGCAACTGGCTACCGCCTCATTTTGTTATTGTTGCCTTGATTTTGCTTGGATTCAATGAAATCATGCCTCTCTTAAGCTTTGTGTCCGTGTATTTTACTTTGTATTCTTAGTTACTTATTACTAAATCATATTCATTTAGACATGTGTTTTTTTCAGGAATCCATTGTACTTGTTATTTATCTTTGTCGGCTTCCTGCTTTTAAAAACATTGTGGGTTCAGCTAGACATCGCTTCTGAATTCCAAAATGGTGTGTACGCTTAACAACACGATGTTAATAGTCACTTTATTGTTGCCACTTGAACAAGTCAGGTAACTTGTAAAAACTAGATACGTTTGTAGAATATCGTGCAAGGTTCATCGTATTTAAGCTAAACATCACACGTTGGTCTGTTCTGAAATATCTAATAACGTAATTTATAAAATGTCTGCAAAAAAATCATACACTTTCATGTTGTTTCAGTCATTAATGCCGGAAAAGAGCTTTTGGCGAGTGTACCTAACGATCCTGACGATGAGCATATTGCTTTAGTTTCAAACAGGTTAGCAACCCTCTCACGAGGTTTCATAGCTTGGTTCATCGGTAGGTGATGGGCATCTTTTAACCGTCACGATTTATGCAGTTGGACATATCTTCGGTTCACACACGAACCCTACTGTCACAGTATGAAAGGGCTGAGTTATGTCATGTTAGAATTGCTCTTGACTATGACCTTACTTTTAAACCAGAATATCGTCCTACCAAACGTCCCAGCTGCAGCATGGTATATATATTTACGTCATTTATTTTATCTTCACTTATGCATGTATATTAAGAGTTGCAATCCAGTCGAGTTGGTAGGTTGATATCACCCCAACCCACATCATGAACATGTTTATTATTGTGTTTAGTTTCGTGTCATGTCAAAAGTCCTACAAGATTACATGACTTTAATACGTTGTGGAGATTTTATTAGTCTTATAACTTAGTGATATTACTAACTCCACACATGTCATTAACATTATATTATGGCATTTCAATTCCTAAAAGTTAATAACATTATTTTAATGGGAGTGCCTAAGAAAATTTTATGTTATCTCCTAAAAGTTTGCTATTCAGATCAAAGTAGAACCTAATTTTATAAGTCATGAAAGTAGAGCCTCTATTAAGTGTATATAGTTTGTGAATACTGGTGTACACATATAACAATACACTTATATTCTACTGTCTTTCAGTACTTGAACAAGTTAATGACGAGACTCGGCTAGAAGCGGATGCCACGTATGCGCAACTTAACAAAAGGTACTTAATTTTCTTCTTTCCTCATTTTACGCTTGCAACTTCTAGGTTTGTTTTCATTTTACTAACTTTGGTTTATGGCTTATTGTTCTGTTACATTGAAATGTTTTAGGCTATTCAGGATCTGACATGAACAATATTTAGTGATAGATTCGTCCATGGGTCCAGTGAGAGAAGCTTTGAAAAAGGCATAAAACACATTGATTTAACTAAGAAGGATATGAGATCAGTTAATCTACAAGTAAGCTACATACTTAACATTGTAACTATATATATATCACCATATATAATAAAATTACCTTAAATTCAGAGTTGCCATGTAATATATATAATTAAGGTATCATAATCAATCATCTAATTAATATGAAATCTTATCGTGTCTTTTATATACTTCTATATAGAAGATAATGTTACATTCATAAGAAGTATTCTTTAAATACAATAGCTTTAGAATTTTTATTTTAATAAATAAATATATATACATGTAACTAATACTATTTTTACCTTTTAGTGTTTGTTGCGGGTTGGTGATGTCAGGTTTCTTGAATTGGGTTGGTTGATGCTAGGTTTGCTGAGTCGTGTTGCTGATGTCGGATTTGCTGGTGCGCTTGCTGATGCGGGTTGCTTATGGTATAGGAATTGCTGGTAAACCTTGCTTGATGGACGTTGTTGATGCACCTTGCTGCTAGAGCTTGTCACCTTGCTAATAGATAAGGAAAGCTGCTTACAAAGTTTGAGAATAGGTTGATACCGGGTACTGTCACTTATACTCATGCGTATGGTGATCGAATTTATGTAGGATACACTCAAGAGGTTAGATTCTTCTTACTTCAAATTTTAATTTTATTTATCTTATACAATGTGGCATGGGTGTGTCGGGTAAATGGCAAAAAACATGATGCTTTTATTATGGGTCGGAACATGATGGGTTGGGTTGTCCTAGACTCATGTAATTTTTTACAAATATTGAGTTAGTTATGATTATATTAACAATTGTGCATTTTTCTTTATTTACACTTATAGGATATTGAAGATATTTGTCTGCTATGGGGTGTTTGGTTTGCTGAAATTTTGAAACTACACAAAGAATAACTTACCCGATACCCACATAAGAGAAACACAGTTTGGCTGGCGGTAATTCTGTTGAGACTGCCTTTCCATGTTGATTTTGGTTATATATTGTGTTTTTGTTGTCTTCCTCACAATACTCAAATTTCATGTCTTTGTTGGGTAATGTTGGAATCAGTTAACAATTGTCTGGTCCTCTTACCTTATGTCATTCTCATATTTCATATGTCTTCGAGTTGAACGGTAACATGGTTTTTATTATAAAACATACATTTACCGTTACAAAAACGACCAACGGCGTTGCCGTTCTGATGATGGGCTCCCTTTTGGCCCGTTTCGTTTGTAAAGCCCATTTTTTTCCTTCACGCCGGCCCGACACTTTTAACATATACATGATACAGATACATGATACGTATATCATCTCTCTGTCTTCTCATGAAAGTTCCAGATGAATTTTATCAAACTCTCAGATGCAGAAAAACTATGCTACCTATACCAATGATGCTGCTTTATCCTTTTTTTTACCTGTTAGTTCTTTACCCAAATTAATGATTAATATTTTGTTTGATTTTTTTATGTGGCAGGAAGAGAAGGAGGAGCAGTCCGGATTCTTCTTCCTATAAACTTTGTGTGGCATTCATCAAAACGAGTTTCTTCTCCTCTTTGTGAGTGTATTATTATTTCAAACAACTTCTAATTATGTATTCTTATTTTTTATAAATTGGAATTAAATTTACATGAAAAAACTTTGTCTATTTTTTTAGGTTGATATGTTTTAGTCAATAAGTTAGTGTGGCCGTGTGGGAAATTTCTGTTTTCTAGGTTTGTCTTTGTTAACTATTGTGCATCTACACATTGTTACAAATATAATATATGTGTTTAAGTGTATTTTTGGTGTAAGTAGAACCACTATGACCTAATGGTTTAGCCATTAATAAAAGAAGTGAAACAATGAAAACTGAAACAAGATATTAAATGTGTGTTAGTTTTGGGTAAAAGTTATGGCTTTTGTTTTTTTGATTCAAGGTTGTTTGATGTTGTGCAAACACAGGCTTTCGCTGTAAATAGTTGGGTGATCACTTGGCTTTGGATACGAATCGACCTGGTAAGATACACCTTTTGTTTAATGTTTGGGGTGATATTGTAATTGGTTTATGTATTCTGTTATTTTGAATTATAAAGTCGCCTTTCTCAAAATATTTTTGTAGTCCGCCACAAGAAAGGTGCTAAAAATCAATGTAGTTACGAATAACTATGGGTGTTTGGATTTGCTTTAGTCTATTTATTCTTTCAATGTTGTGACTTCAGATAGTTATAAAGTTAAAACCAATTGTTGCAATTTCAAATTAGAATGATAAGCTTAAACTCGCGTCCAAACACCACCTAACTTGAGTCTACTGCTAGGATGTAATGACGACATGATGCACAATTTGTTTGTGGAATGCAGGACTAAGGTCAACCAGTTACATCTCAATAGAGTCGAAAAAGCAGAGCCTGTTGCAGTACATGACCAGCCCTAACTGGTAAGTTGTTTAAAAATGATATTCACCAGTGGAATTAATCTTAATGCATCCCATACTTTGTCATGGATTTGCAGTACAAACAGGAAAGTCGAATGGTGATCCATTTTGCAAAAAGGGCACGCCAGACTTTATCTTAGAGTCCATCCTAGACAAGTTTCTGAAAAAAAATGCAGCAAGCGTCGTCATCGGGCCCATCAGAAAAAGACTATACAGGTTACAGAACTTAGATTACTATATGTTCCAACATTTGGAATGCAATTGTTTGAAAACCTAAAACACATATGCAATTTGAATCATTCCAGCAACACCGCCCGTACCAGATTCCGATGGCTACCAACATGAAAGTGTGATCGCACGGGAAAAAGCTCACAGCAGACCAGCTCCCCTGATCCCAGCACAAAGAATGTCAGCAACAAATACCAAATCAGTAAAGGGAACACGACCTAGGAACATTTAAGGAGGATGTGTTTTTCAAAACCCACCGAAGGCATGCTACGAACCCTAATATTTATTGTTGCTTATACTTAAGTGATATATCAATATCTGTGATTTTGACATGCATGTTTACAGGTCTGCCATTCATTAGGAGGTGGTACAGATTCTATGGCTTTTAAAGATGGGTGGGGGGGAACAATCAAGTAAAAGAAATTAACTATAAAGTTCTTACAGAAGAACTACTCAAAGTTACGGAACCTGTTTGTTTTCCTGCAGCTCATTATATCTGTTGAGAGGATCGGACCGGTCTTCAAGAGGAGACCAATGTTCGTCAAAATGAATGCAGGTGAGATTTTAACTTCCAAACTTTTGTGGCCAAATGGACTATTCTATTATTATTCTAAGTTCGATACAGGTAAAATGCATAAATGTTGTGAACAGTAACCACTATGACCCTACCATGTTTTAGTTGATTAAATTGATCTAAATATAGTCTATACATATGTGTTTCAGGTTATATAAGATGGTGCATTAGTACATAGCCGAAGGCTATGAAAAAATGCTACCCTATCCATGTTGCCATAGCTTCTTGGATCGTTAAAGATATGCAGGCTAAAACGATCAGTTGCATTTGGATCCCAACTTGGCTATATTGTAAAACAAAGGCAATTTCTTATATCCAATCAAGTCTAGACTTATCCAGCCTTCATCTATTATCTTTTTGAATTTTTATTATAAATAATGCTAGCTGTCATCTTTTTATTTGCTATGCTACCACATATCTTATATATAACTCTGCATCGTACGTGCACATAAAGGTATAAAATGTGAACTAAAAACATATACATTGTTGTTACGGATAATTAATTAACTTTTATTGCGAATAAATTATCAAATTTTATTTTCTCTTCTCGAATGAACAATTATTTTTTTGTTCTTAATGCACTCAATAAATATGTGACGATGTTGATAGTTGATTAACGGTTACTTAATTTTTTCCATGAATATTCATAAGGCTCACCCGCCCATCGGGCGAGCTATGCAACTATTATAGAAATATATATAGATTTTAATGTTTACGCACAGGAATACTAAAAATTAGGTGAGAATTCTAAAAGTGTGTTTAAAATTAATTGTTGTTTTATTTTAAATAAGTGTTTTTTAATATTTTGTTTTAAAAACTAATCGGGAATTTTGATTTTGTTTAAGTTGGATGTATTAAAAAAACCAAATAATAATAGTTTCAAAAATTGTTTAAAAATGAATCAAAGTTTATTTGTATAATGATGTTTAAGGGAAACTTTTATATAATGGTTTAGTATGGATGTTTGTGATAGTAATAAGTAGCATAATGTTTATAATAAATTATAAATTGATAACCATACTAAACATTGTGTACATGCATACATATAATACGCCTAAGAGAAGTGACTTCTATAATTTAAAAAACACCTTTGTATGCATTAAGGTGTTCAATCACGAACCTTATTAATTTTTTTCATCAAGGTGTTAGTTATTCACTCTATTATAATTTAACATTGTTCGTATTTCATTAAACGTTTCGTAAAATTTAGCCAAGGATACTCACAAGGCATACCCGCCCATCGGGCGGGTTTTGCAACTAGTATATATATATATATATATATATATATATATATATAGTAAGGATCCAGTAAGAAGTAAATTAAAATAAGAAGTGGTGAGAAGTGACTTAAACCACACATTTGAGATGCAACGATTTGCATTAGATGCATTTTTATTCATTTAGATGCACCATTTTGAGTTTCGAAAGTTAATTTGATGTGTAGATAGTACAAATTGATTTTCATGATAGTGCAAATCCACTCCCTATGTTTTCGTACGTTTTATACGTAATTTTAACGCTTCATACGTTTTGATCCGTTTTGTACGTTTTTATACGTTTTCGTACGCTTTCGCTTGTTTTTATCAGTTTTCTTACGTATTTTTACGTTTCACACGTTTTCATCCGTTTTTATCAATTTTCGTAGGTATTTTTACTTTTTCGTATGTTTTTCATTTTTGCATGTTTTTATACCTTTTTAACGTTTTTCTAAAGTTTTTTTGTACGTTTCGTACGTTTTAAAACATATCAAACATTAAAAAACATATAAAAACGTATGAAAACGTTTAAATGTATAAAATCATTCAAAACATAAAAATACGTATGAAAACTGATTGTGGAAAACTAGAAGGGAGGTTGAATAGTTAACCGCTTTTTAAATTGATGTTACGTTTGTTTATAAAAATTAAATTCGATTTTATGTGATATCAATATGTGCACAATTTGAACAATGTAAGTAAGTAAATAAGTAAATATGAAAGACAAGAGATAAGAGTTGGAAAGATCAAACCACAACACAAGGATTTATAGTGGTTCGGTAACGAAGCAGCTCTTCGCCCTACTCCACTCCTCGAGCACCAAACTCGAGAGTTCTCTTCACTATGTCAATAAACTCCCTTTAGGCGGAGAAAACCGTACACGACTTTGCTTACACCAATTTCCGACACTAAGCGAAATGTCAAGTTCTAATCCTAGCTAGATACAATCTATCACAACTCTTGTAGGCTAATCACACAACTTCACAACAACTCACGACTTTGCGTCTCTTCATGACTTCTCTTCACTTTACAACTTATCTTCGCTTCACAACCAAGACACTACTACGATCACACCAATCTAACACTACTAACTAAGATCACCTCGATCTAACTCTACTTACAATGATCACCACAATCTACTTGATATACACAACTACTATACACACCTTCACAATATACACAAATGATTTACAAGATCTAACACAACTTCACAACAACAACAACTAAACTACAACACTTCTTGACTTGATGATAAAAAGTATTCTTCTCTTGCATTTGAGGAGTTAAGCTTGGATCACTTG
>BQNB010094402.1:0-26128 GCA_026074375.1 Tanacetum coccineum | reverse complement strand
TAGTTAGTCCAAGGCCCATGGAAAGCCCATGCAGGCGAAGGCCTAACCGGCTACTCACTAATTATAAATACCTTATCCATGCCTTGGAGAGGGTGTTGGTTGGTTGGTTTTGTATTCTCATTTGACTTATGAATTACATGTTTCTTACTTTCTATCTCTATAATACATCCTTCCTTCCACTCTCTCTCACTAAGTTCCTTCCCATCTCATATCAAAGATTACTTGTATTCTTCATTATGGTCTAAACCTGGTTTACTTTATATTAATAAGGACATAATTTATTTGTCACCAATAATAATAAAATCCTTAGAGGATTTAGGAATAAGGGAGCGAAAAGTAGTTATGCGTACACAATTTGCTTTTATGAGTAGTGATAGCATCTAATCTTATATTTGGCTGTGATTTCGTTTTAAGCTTGGTTTGGGGATTGTGAATAGTCGAGTATGACGAACTCCCGTTCTTAAAGCCTTGTTAAATAAATTTTATAAATTTTTATCTTAGTTTTGATCTATTTTTGAATAAGTGGTTAAAACGGGGGCGCTTTAGAAATAAATAATTTTTGAACCTTTTTAATGGACCTTTTCTGTTCTTGTTTGATTGTGAGGGGTCGTAAGTTAAAGGGGGATTTAATTATTTCTTTTCGGGCGTGTTTTATTAATATTGCGTGTGGGACCAGCAATGGCTTAGTGTGAGAGAATTTGATGTGTGCTAAAACACACATCATTTGTACCCCAGAAAACACTATTAATCAGACTAAAAATACTAAAATATGGATATTATCTTGCAAATATGTTTGTTTGGTATTTTTATGTCTTTCAGGTAAATTGGATTGAAAACAAAGCAAAAACGGGTATGTCTTTCAAGAGTGCTTAATATTCAAGACTAAGACAAAGTTGGAAAAATTCCCCGCGCATACCATTGAAAAGAGCACGATATTTCGAGTCCAACGGTGCCTTCATTGCATATTGGGCCGGCCCGTAACCCATTAATATGGGCTGGGCCAGCCTATGTTATCTATAGCCCAAAGTCAGGCCCATCATGCAAACTTAGCCCAATTCAAGATGAAGAATGAAATGAAGTATATATATATATCATAGTCTCACGTGCCCCTAATTAAATAGAGAAGAATCACGTGCAGTTCCACTAGAAATTGATGGGCTAATCAGATCGTGACATGTGACAGGGCAATGTTATAATTCAATTCAATTCACTGCATTTTAATCGAAGGGACGAAAAGTTACGTACAATTTAAGCAGTGATGAAAGGGGCACATGTCGCGAGCTCAGCGGTGGATCAGTATTTCTGCACGTCTGGGATCCGAGGGAATGTCAATGACAACCAATGATTGGCTTAATGATTGGGACCAAATTTACAAAAACGCCCCCTCACACCCTATAAAATGCAACCCACTCCCCATAACTTAGATTATTAGGAATTAGTTTTAAAAAGTTTTCTCTAGTTAGTTTTAGCTTATTAATGTATTAGTTTAGCTTATTTTACATTTTCGGATTATTGTAACTCGTTTAAATCGTCAACTTATTGAAATATTGTATCAAGAATGGTTTGAGCTTATTGGAAATCATGGATTGCTTATTATTGTGGCTATTTCATTCGTTATTTTCTTCTCTTGTGTGCTTATCAAATAAGCTAGTCTCGTGAGCTTATATCCCTAGCTTATTTGTTTCAAAACTCCTTAAAAGCTTAAAGATCGTCTCTTATAAGCTCTTTAAAGCTTATTCGATTTAATCTTATAAGTTTTCAAGGAATTTAGTTGTAATAAGCTAGAATAAGCTCGGATCTAGCTTATTTTTGTGCTTATATTGTTTTTATTTTATTAAAAGCTTTTCTTATCTGATTTAATAAGCTTCTAAATAGCTTATTTGAACTCATTTGAGCTTATATTGTTTAGACAAGTTTTCGTTAGCTTATTTGCTTATTCATGTTGAGATTTAAGTCGTTTAAGTTTCTTTAGCTTATTCAAATTTCTAGTTGCTAATTTCTTTTGCTTATTAATTTAGTTTAGTGCTTAGATCGTTTTGAATTTTGGCTTATTAAGTGTTATAGATTTGGAACTCGTATTAGATCTAGTTTTGATTAAATGTTTATGTGTTTGTCGTACTTATCTAGTTTGTCTAATGCTCTTGTCTTAATCTGATTGCTTATTTTGTAGTGCTTATTAGTGAGTTGTCTCATTTAGAATTGCTAGAGCTTATTCGATTTTAAGTTTGTTCCGTTTTTGTTTGGATTTGTCATCTTAATTGATTACTCGTTTTCTTTCTTTGAATTTTCGGTTGCTTGTTTTATAAGCTTATTTGCTTTTTGAGCTTATTCGATATTAAATAAAGGGTGCGACGAGTTGATTATTCCTTGGCTTATTTATAAGTCTAAGTCACCTTTTCTCTTTGAATAGCTTATTAGCTTTTAGCTTATTTTTCGTTTTAGCTTAATCCTTTTATTAGCTTAATCAAGTAGACAAATTTATAGATCTATTCCTTAATATTACTCGTCTCTCGTTCACTTTAACAAGTTGAACACCTTAGTTTTGAGTGGAATTAGATCTATAGTTTATAGTTTAGCTTATTGTCTTCTATTATTAATAGCTTATTGTGTTGTTTAACCTTTTCTTGTCTTATTGTTGATGAAAACTTGTTCAACCTCTTTGGCGAGGAGCTTAAGGTTCTTATAAACTAGTTTCACTATTAAAGTTCTAAGCTTTTTGAGTTTTTACCTTAACTTATTAATTAATAAAGCTCAATTAGCTTTAACAATTTAATTAGTGAAATTAAAACTAATAAAGTCTTAAACTTTAAAAGTTTAATTAAGTTTATAAGAGCGGGTGGTTTAATATTCGATTCGGTTCATCATTCGGTTTCATCTCTTTTCTCTTTTCATAACTAGTAGTTTAGAATTAGTTTGCTTAAAATGATTATGTTTGCTTATTTGTTGATAAATATGTTTAGTGAGTAGATTTTTATGTTTGTTAAGTGTCAAATTGATTAGTAAATTAAGTGTGATAAATAAAAAAAAGAGAAAATATTAATTAGTGATTTTTATATTACTTAAATTAGTGTTTTATTTAGTCGAACGGGCAAAAGCCGTAAGATTAAGTAGGCACTAATTTAGTAATCGATATCTTAATAAAAGTTATTTTCAATATAAGCCAACGTTGTGAGAAGATAATTTATTAGAAAGATATTGGTTAATCGATAAGGACTTAATTGTATATTTAATTCACAATTAAGGATCTAATCAATACACTTTAGCAAGCATATCTTTATACTATATATATTATACTATATATATATATATATATATATATATATATATATATATATATATATGTATATATTACTTTGCCTATTTGCTTGCTTTATGTTATCTAGTTTTCTTAAGTTTATTTTTATTTAGTTCAAAACCAAAACAAAAAATTAAAAGACATTCAAGCATCAAGCAAAACACTTTCGTGGATTTCAAATTCATCTCTCGCCGTGGATACGACACTCGGAAGTCAAACTATTACTTTTCCTAAAGTATTTTTCATATCTAACAGGATATACTATATATTATTACGACACGCGTTTGATGGTTTTATCAAAAGCATATCCCATAACGGGAAAGGATGCGTTTACGCAAATTGACCTTTGACTTAGTTTGACCAATAAGGAAGTTAAACCCTTTACGAGATATAGAACAAATAAGTTCCGGGATTTAAGGTCATATGATGTACTTTTGTTGTGGTTTATGTTTGAATGTTATATTCATACTAGGTTTAGAAAGAGTTTTCCACCTTAGTTAGAGGCGTTTGATAAAAGAATTAAGTTGACGTTTTGTTAAAAAAAAGGGAATGATTTGTTTTTTGCTCCTCTCTAAGTCTAAACCTCATTTGGGACGTGTTCCTATTAAAATGTCAAGTATCATGTAATCAACTTAATGATGTTTCCAAAAGTGTGTGGGTTAAGAGAAAATGCAGAATAAAAGAAATCCGTAAAAACGGATGTCGTGAGTGGCGTGTTGGCCACGTGTTTTCGTGTGACCAGCGCACCAGATCACAAATCTATTTTTCTGTATTTTGGCTATAGTTTGTTATTTTATGCGTTGCGAATGTTTATTTGTCATCGTTAAAACATAAAGGAAATCCTAGTCAATGTTGCACCAACAATCTCCCCATTTTTGATGATGACAAATAAAATTTTGAAAGCAAAATTAAATTACAAACATAGCAAATATGAAGAATGCCGTTAATGTAGCTTGAGTCTTGATCTTGGCCTTGTAATTTGGTAAAGCTTGAAATTGGTCTTCACCGAGCTTTAGTAGCTTATCTTCTCACCCCCGTAAGCTATCTTCTCACCCCCGTAAGCTCTATCACTTTGCTTTCCTTCTTTCCCTTTTGTTAAATCAAAAAGGCAGGATTTTGATCGTCCTCTTAAAGGTTGATATTGTTGTAAAGGAAGAGAGTAGATATGTTTACACGTGTTCCCCCTAGATCGTTGCTCCCCTTGTTCCAAGGCAGGGATCCCATGAGTCCAAGAGCATGACCTTCGTCCCAGGTGTTTCTTTGGCCTACAAACTAGCAAGAAACAAACACAAGCAACGAACGTATACAACATGTTCAAGTCCAACATGAGTTAGTTTACCATTCGAATACTTGGAAACATGTATAAGCATAATTTATTATGACTTTGTGCATTGTTGCATATATTCATATACATATTTCATCATTATGTATATATAGTTATTCATGACTCCAATTACTTTTTATTAAGCAAGCTAAGGCAATAAACATATAGACAAACAAATTATTCAAGCAAGTAAATCATATCATTTAAGCATATTTTGGTGATATTCACCAATTACATCGAGTTTACAAGCAAGGTTTTATTATAGTACAACTTTTTAGAGTTCAAGAGACTCCATGGTGTAGGGTAGACAAATGGGAGTCACTTCGTCCACTTTAATCATTCGGGAGGCATCGTTGGGATGTTTATTTTTGAGGTATTCAAATAGTGTTGTCATGAGTCTAGCATATGTAAGTCCCTCATTGTTGTAGTCTAAACAACTCAACCTTCTAGTTATGAAGTAAGCAAAGTTAAAGAGAGTATTGGTTTTGATGCAATAAAGCATGTGGCTAAAAATGATAGGTGGTATGTGCTTAATTACACATACCATTTTCCATTAAAACCAGACTTAAATGACAAAAAACGTACCAAAAATACCTTGTATTTGTATGTTTTCACTTATATTGGGCAGGAAACGGATATCCGTGAAAAGGACGAAAAACGAAGCTAAAAACAAAACCAAGCACGGAATGGAAAAGAGTGAAAAGACAAAGTCAAATCGAAGCCAAAGTTAGCAAAAGTCGACAGTCAAAGCCGAAAATGAAGAAATGTTAAATGGGCCCACCCGTACCCATTAGATGGGCCGGGTCAGCCCATTTAAACATAATATGAAGACTTATAAGACCACAATCCAAAAATGGCCCAAGTTTAAATAAAAGCCAAATTTTCCTTTTTATTACCATACGACCCAAAACCATAACCTTAGCCCATTACCATTAACAACTGTTAGCCTCTATAACCCTCTTAACTAACTGGCGTTATGTCACAAGGACCATGCATGTTACAACACAAATAACTCTTGGGGACCAAAAGTGTCAAATCCCAAAAACCTTATACACCACTAGGGACTTCACTTGCAAACGAGTAATACAAATTGAGGGACTTAGTTCGCCTAATACCCAAACTTTTACCCCTGCTTTATATCAAATTTTCCCCGCCAAAAAAAAACCCTGTAACCATCCCTGTCCTTGCCTCAGTTACTGTTCACTTCCAACCAAACTTGTCACTTTCCCCACTTATCCCCACCCCATAAAACAACAAGGACACTGTGGCAATCCTAAATCCAACCTTGGCTAAGGAAATCAAAGGCTTTGCGAATGAAGGATTTGGCACCAAGATAAAAGATTGATGGCTAAGATTGAACTTGTTCTTCCACTCACACAACAAACACACTGCTTGATCTATTTCTATGAAGAACCACAACTAGAGCTCAAGGCTTAGTATTTATAGGCTAGTTTAGTTTCTAGTTTTTTTTGTCGAATTTTAGTGTTTAGAAGGCAAAAGCTTGTATTCACAAATTTGTACCATTTTTCAATATTGCAATTTTACTTTAACTATCTTTCAATACTTGTCATTTAAATTCAGTCTTTTAAATATTTGCAATTTACTTTTAAGCAATTTACTGTTTTTCCTTTAAGTTACTGGCATTTACCTTAACTTGTTTTTAAATACTATTTGTTAAGCCATTATCCAAGTTTTTAAACCATTAAAAACTTATGTAATAGCTCATTTTCATTATCTGTAAAAAAAAAAAAGCCAAAAATCCAAAAATATATCAAGAATCTGTCAAGTATTGGAGCATGGTTTATAAGGGATGGCCATTGGTTTAGAGCTTATGGTAAGCACTTAGGAAAGTTTTATAAGCTTGTTAAAAGCTTATTTCATAGCCTTAAGCATTGGACCCTTTGTAAGTTTCCTTTTTCAAATTTTTTTATTTTACTGTTCATTGGCTTATTTTCAGCTTATTCTTGCTTTTTGTTGCTTATTTATGTTTTTATGCTTATATATGCTTGTTTATTGCTCTTGTGTCCTTCATTTAAGTTTTACTCCTAAACTGCCTATTTTTGCTTTGTATCTGCTCATTTTCTTTTTGCTTATTTGTGCTTAAATCATCTTTGTTATTATCTGTCTTCCATAACTTGTACTTAAAACTTTGAAACATAAGCTTAAAACTTGATTTTAAAAGTTTAAGGGGTGTTTGGCATAACAGCCAAAATGGGTCAAAACATTTTTTAAACTAATTGGGTCACTTGGCAAACTTGCACAATCATTTCTTAAGTTGTTTCAAACTGGTTTTAAGAAATTTCAAGGTCTTAAGTATTGTTTTTACGTTTTTCTAAAAGGGTGTGTTCAAAACTGTGTCAAAAACAGTTTGTCATATCTTATTTGATCCAACCTTCAAAACAAGTTTTTAAAAGTTGTTTTTGTGTTCATTTTTAAGTATCAATGCAGTAGGAATAGAGTGCTTTAGTTTTGTGTTTTTATACCAAAAATATGTCATAGTTTTTATTAAGTATCTTTTAGTCTTAAATTGCCCCTTTTTCCTTTTTCAATTTTGAGTTACTTAAAATTGTTTTTAGCTTTTGAAACTTTGAGCACAAGCTCTTTTCCTGTCCCACTCCATCTGTTTTAACTTAGATTTTCATTTGAAGCTTATTTGTCGGCTTATTTATAAGCCTGCTTATAAGGCTTTTGTCTTTGCAAAAAGTGAAGTCCTTGTAAACAGCCCTTTTCTCAGCCTTTTTTCATAGCTTATTTTTATCTCAAATTTTCTTTTCTTTGCTTTTTTTAGAAAGCCCATTTGGTTTAACTTTAAGCCCCTTTAAGCTGTTATCCTTAAGTTCCCTTCTTGAGGCTTAAAAACTAAGCCAAAGCCTGTCCCCTAAACTGTCCCCTGCACTAGTTTAGCATTTTGCTTAATTGAGTTCTTTGGCTTATCTGTTTGTTCTTTTTAGCTGATTTATGCTTTTTGTGCTTATTTAGGTTAGGTTAGATATCTGCTTTTGCTTATTTCACTCTTTCCCTAGCTTATGTTTGCTTAAGTAGCCTAGCAGTTTGCCTTTTTGCACTTAGAGTAAAATAGCTATAACTGCCACTTTTAGTTGCTTATTTTAAGCTTATTTTTTAGTTTTCCAAAAAGTCTTTTTTTAATTTTGCTTATTTTTTATTGCTTTTCAAGTTTTTTTTTTAAAAAGAAAAAAATTATTTTATCAAAAAGGAGAGGCCAAGGTTTGAACCCCAGACCTCCCCCTTTCATACGTCCCACAACACACTCTCTTAACCATCATGCTACAATAGCTCATCCAACATCTTTTGCACTCTTTATTCCTTTAACCTTTGTTTTCCTTTTAGGTTTATAAGCTCGTTCGGCTTATTTCTGGCTTATTTATAAGCCCTCCTTTTCAGCTCTTATTTTTCTTGCATTCTACTCCTTTCAAGCTACTTTTCTGTATTTTTTGAGATTTTTCTAAAATTATTTACTATTTTTAATCATTTATTTTCTTTAAAACAGTTTTTAATTCATAATAAATAAAATAAAAGTCAAAAAAATATAATTCTTTTTTTCAAAATTTTCTTTTATCATTTAGCACATAGGAAAATTAAATTTGCTTTCGTAGGGTTATTTTTGCAAAATTTCATTTATTAAAGAACGGATTTCGGGTCCGGTTCTCGTTTTTAGCTTTTAATCACTCTTAGCTTTCGTTTTTAGTTTTCCCGGATTCGTTTTTGCATTTTATTCGTAGAAATTAGAAAACCAATTCCAAAAATCCTTAATCCATTCAATTCACGCGATCACAAACGTCTTCGATTTTCAATTTGCACCTCGACGGGATTACGACTTCGGGTAGGTTTTGAGGGATTGTGCTTTGGATAAAAGCGAATCTTCTAAAAGCCTCTTGCAATACTTACTATTGATATTTATCCTTACGTATTTATATTTATATATTTATTTATATTTATATTTATACAAAAAGGAAATCGAGTCACTGGATTTGTAAGTGAATTCCCGGAGTAAAAGATATTATTCAGACTGTGGACGCAAACAATTTCAAAGGGTTACAATCCATGAAATTCTCTTCAATTCTGTGTCCTGCTTTGGTATGACACACCATATCAGTAACATGTTTTTTTTTATCTAAACACGATATCTTAACAGTGAAACCAATTGGCTCAGATTAGAGCTTCAGGTCAGAGTGTAACATGGCTGCATACCTAACAAGTTGCCTCGCCAAAGTACGGACCACTCATATTCATCATTGCCTCGCCACAGTAAGCTGTAACAAATCAAACAACAGTCCAAACGCAAATTTATAACCTCAAAAGAAAACCAATGTCTAATGCTATGGTAACCAAAACGACAACATAAAACACATGGTTGTATCCAACTTACAGGAAGTAAACAACTGAGTGACCTAAATTAGTAGCCCACTGAAAACGCAGCCCAACCCGCCTTATTTTGTCGTCACCTCTTATGAAGTTTAGGATAGTGATACATAAAACACATGCACTATTATGACAAAGTGGAACTAAGTTCATGTAGGTCATTCACAATTGGCTCACATAAGAGCTTCAGGTCAGAGTGTATCATGGCTGCATACCTAACGGATTGCCTTGCCAAATTACAAACCGCTCATATTTATCATTGCTTTTTCATAGTACCATGTATTTGGCGTGCTACATGTATAAACAATAGCTAAAAAGGATATTGTAGTACCCGGTTACACGATAAGGGTTTTATCACTCTCACGTATGCTGAATTGGAAGCCATTTTCTATATGTGAGCACGCGTAACAATGACAAAACCCTTACCATCATTGTCGTTGACTCCAGATGTAGATTTAGGGGTGATCCATAGAGACAAATACATCATCATAATGGCTTAGATTTATAAGCATGGTTCCAAATGAAAAGGTGGTCGGCACAACATGGCTGCAATAACCTGTTTGGTAGCGTTGCCTTGCCAAAACGCATGCAAGCCTGACACTTCACTATCAATAAAAGGACCTCATAACTGTTGGAATATCATCATTTCCCGCAGTTCGTAAAAATAATAGGTTAGTTTACAATATGGTCAATACAAACGGGCAAAAAGACGTATGCGCAATGAGATACTTACCCATAATAGCCATATGTGTACTAAACCTGCCAGAACCTCAAATAAGCACAACGTTAGTGAATGATGCTTGGGCCAAGAACACAACTAATAAGTAGCCCAATTCCACAGTCAACTCAAAATCAATATAAAATGTCGTCGTCCAAAACGACTTTTTGGATTTAAACTAACAGCATAAGTGAGCATGGTCGAACCGGAAAGACCGCGATGGCTGTGTTATTGTAAACACCCCACCAAGAAATGACCTTTCTCAAGAACACATCTAATCAGTAGCCCAATTCCATAGTCAACTCGTGCCATGATTGATTGATATCAAATAATTTAAGGTATCAAAGTTATTTTTTGGGCAGCTTAAGGTTTTTTCGGCTTTTCGAAAGATGCTACCGGTTATTTTTTCACATGAATTGGTAAACTAATGTAATATATTGTTACAATTGAGCATTTAAAAGTCATTTCGGCTAAATATATGTCAGGTAATTCACGCAATATTCCTAGAGGAACAACAAACACGATAACACTACCCAGGACCCGTCATGACTGCATGCACATTATCAGTGTGACTGCCCAGCCAGGATACGTGCCTGGGTTAGCTATGCGCCATAAAAAGTAAAATATCATCATCGACCACAATCAACTCGAGAACAACATAGAATGTTGTCATTCAAAATAGCTTTTTGGATGTAAACTAATAACATAATTGCATATGATCAAATCAGAAATACTACCATGGTTGCGTTATTATAAACGCCTGCCAAGATACGGCCCTTCTCACACTACACAAAATACATGGGCCAAGAACACAACTAATCACTCGAAAACAATATAAAATACCATCATTCAAAACAACTTCTTTAATGCAAACTAACAACATAACTGCACATAATCAAACCAGAAAGCCCGCCATGGCTGCGTTATTCTAAATGCCTCACCAAGATACAACCTTTCTTATACTATACAAAAAATTTGGGCCAAGAACAGAGCTAATCAATAGCCTAATTCCACAATCAACTCGAAAACAACATAAAATAAACTGCACATGGTCAAACCAGAAAGACCGCCATGGCTGCGTAATTGTAAATTCCCCGCCAAGATACGGCATTTCTCACACTCTGAAAAGCGCACCATGGCTATAACCACAATGTAGAAACAGTTGGCCTTATACGCAAGGGAGGCTCGAACACATAAACAAATAAAAAAGCCGATGCACTCGTAATGGCTGCAACCTTAAGATGTTACCCTGCTAGTATAAGGGCATTCCCATCTTTAATTGAAATCATTATATTTATTTATTTATCTCTATTGTAAACTTCATCACGTTATTTATCTATATTGTAGAGAATTCATCACGGTGTAGAAAAAAAGTCAGACACATGTAAGAATAAAAGTTGTATAAAAGAGGAATTAAAATTACCATAAAACCAATAAGAATATTCTACCAACAACCAAATCCTAAAAATTAGGGTTTCCAGCAAAGCCCAACAATTAAGGCTTCAACCAATTATTTTGATAATACTAGCCGCATACCTAAACGTAATTATCAATGACACCAATGATGTAAAACCACTCTTTAAACATTAACAACACCAACCACCTCCAACTAAAAACACTTTAATATAAACCAACAATAAAAAAATATTTTTAACTACCCCCACAAAACCTCCCCCCAAAAAATTATACCCCTAACCCTACAAAAACACTCAATCAACCCCCCCCCCAAAAAAAAAAAAAAAATAATGATAAATTGATCTGTTACATCACCATCACCGCCCATCGTTAATTCCTAGGGAAGTGATTCCAAAAGATAATTCTAGATGTGTGTTAGACACACACACACTAAACACGACACCCAATTTCTGTGTGTCCCAAGTTAACAGAGATATACTTAACATGCAGTCTGGCCAAGTTAGATAAGATAGATGGCCCAAGTTATCAACCCACTAAAAACACAGCCCAACTCGCACAATTTTGTCGTCACTCGTGATGAAGTTTAGGATAAAGATAAATTAGTGATAATTTTGCATTTTAAGTTTTGTTTAGAGTGATTAAGTTTTCAATGTTATTGGTTATGCGTCAAATATGTTATTGGATGTAAATTATGTTGAAATTTAATAAGTTTCTAAGGTTTGTGTGCGAAATATCTGGTAGTTTATTGATGGAGAAAAGTACCAAATAGTGCTAAAATTAAAAAAATGATTCACTTTATGGTCATTTTTTTCCTCTTCCCAAACTGATCATGCTCAACTACTCGACTCTACTACTCAATTCAATGCTCGACACATGTCATTTGTTTATTATTGAAGTACAAGTTGGTAGGTGGGTGTTCTTTGATATATTCTTTTGCTTTATAATAAAATTACAGATATACCCTTATTGGTATAAACATCAAATAGTTGTAACTTATGCTTTAATAATTTTCTCATCATCTTCTTCAATAAACTCACTTCATCACCACCACCTCATCATTACCATCGGCCACCAACTACCACTCCCTTTGCCCCACCACCTTACACAGATCCCCTTGCTCGACTCCTCCATTCTCGATTGCTCACCACCTCGACTTCTTTTTCATCGTTTTACAAAAGCAAACTCCTTAGGCGTACCATTTATGTGGTCTAATAATATGTGTACATACGCGCAATAATCAAAAGATATATATTAACTAACCTAGTTGAGACATTTCGACTACTTTGCTGCCATACAATAATAATATTGGTTGTAATTTATGCTATGTCTGATTAATATATAAGAATAGTAATAGTACAACTTTCAACTATACATTTAATATTCTTTATCTCTCTTTCTTCTTAAAATAGTTGTGGTCTTCTTCCTCTTCTTTCATTATTCTCAGTCAATGTTCAACGTCGATAAATGATCACACACAGACTTTCTATATTTTCCGATGAAATAGCAGCGACGACGAAATGGTTTTGAATCAACACCTGCCACGTCATCGACGGCTTCCACTGCGTCTTTGAAAGTCACTCCTAAAAGCTTGAGGTTTAAGGTGGGTAAAAGATGTACCAAGTCATTAAAAGCTGGTGGTGGATCTGCGCTTGGTGCGAAGATGGTCTTAGCCCTAGTGATAAGCAAAGATATGTCAACCAACAAACTTTATTTTTTGACATAGCTTGTTTTAAATAGGTTGTAATTCATAAATGTAGTATAAAAGTTGAAAAAAAACCTCTTCTATGTTGGAGTATATTACAGAGATATGTCTTGTGTCACATACATGATACGAGTATATGTGAGCTTGACATACTCGCCAGAATATGTTGTTGCTTGCCAGAATATGCTCAACTACTCGCCGGATTCTGCTGCTGCTGGCCGGAATATGCTCAACTACTCTATTGATCTTTAAAGTTCTTTTCTTAAGATGAAGAAACATGAGATCTTTTGTTTTGTTCTTTTTAGTTTTGAAAGTTTTTGTTGTTTTAAGATGAGATAGTAATAATTGTTGTTCGAAGTTGTTGTTAGGAGATAGGTTAACTTTTTCTTTATGTTGATTTTTGTTGTTGATGTTGGATAGTGGCTTAGTGAGATGCTAGATCTGATAACAGGTATGAGAGTGTGATGGTGATGGTATGGACATTTATTAAAGATGGAGGGGAGATGGGAAATAGATAATCAATTGGTGATGGTGAGGGAGAGAGAGAGAGAGAAAAAAGATAGTTAAATGAATGATGATATATTCGTCATTTAAGCTAAAACTCAAAATTAAAGTAATTGTACTTGCAAAGGACACATGTCGAGCATTGTGTAGAGTAGTAGAGTCGAGCAGTAGAGCATGACCATTTTGAGAAGAGAAAAAAAGTGACCACAAAGTGAATTAATTTTTTGGTCAAAGACTAAAAGTCCATTTTTCTCTTATTGATGTTCAGGTTTGCATTGGAGTTTAGATTGGATTGGATTGATAGTTTATTGCATTGGAGTTTAGATTGTTTCGAAGTGACACATTGACGTTTGAGTCATTCTAATGTGTTATAGTATACATAAGTATTGTTATATTTATGCGTATACATTATAAGATTAAGTATGATGGTTGGAAATTATACGGCATACATGTGATTGTCGATTTTTAATTACGTTTAGTTTGATATTAATAAGTTATTTTGCGAAGAAACTTGAGAAAAAACTCCCCCCCCCAAACGACGACTTTGGCGATTCTAACTAAACCCTAAATCGACATATTCAACCTGATCAATTAACACTTTCTATCATTGAATCTTGGTATGATTTAAGATTATTACTCGTGTCCTAATATTATATCTGTCTCGATTCCTTGCTGGTTAAAGTTTTAAGCGTTAAGTTTGAATATCGTTTGTTTAGGGTTTGTATTATTTGTTCCAAATCTTTGTTTAGGGTTTATTACTACTGGTCTGATCGTTTTATAATTCTGGTGATTGTGGTTTGCTATTGATGTGCTCATTGATTATCCTGGGTTGTAATTACGTCGGATGTCCCAAACCTTATTTTTTAGGGTTTCTGCGTTGTTTGTTATTTTTGATCGTACTGTTTGTAAGCTGTGAGATGCGCTTATTGTTAAGCCCTTGATTAGGCTTTTTTATTCTTAACATGGTGTTTTGTTGTTGGGTACTATTCGTTGTGATTAGTTATGGGTCAGCTGGGGTGGTCTGGTTTATTGTTTTGGTTCAGGTTGCGTTTAGTTTTCATGGTTTGATTATGAAGAAAAGGTTCTTGACTGCTACTTGGAGAGGTAGTGGTAAAGGTGTAAAGGAGAAGAAAAAATGTTTGTTTGATGATCGTGTTAAGATTATTGATAGTTTCAACAAGGGTATTGGTAGTTCGTCTACCATAAATGTAAACATGGAACCAATTCCGGTCACTTCTGTGCCGATCTATTTGGATAATATGGTTTGTAAACCTAATGTTGCATGTGTTGGTTTAGCTGATATTCCAAATGTGGCTTCGTCTTCAACTATTATTGCATCTACTCCGGAACCGGTTTCATTTGCAACATTGTCGAAATGTGATGCGAGTCGGAAATCTATTAATTTTCTTACTTTGCTTGCTCCGGCTAGTAATGGTGCGGATGTCACCATATCAAAGGAGTCGGTTCGAGATGTTGGTGAACATTTTTCTAATATAGCTTATGGATTTTTTATTGGAAAATGTGTGGATTATCCTGTTGGTGAAAACTATGTCAAGAACACTTAGAGTAAATAAGGATTTGTCAAATCAATTTCTTTGATTTTAGCTCTAAGGATGGAATGCATGCAATGCTTGAGAATGATCCTTTGTTCATTCATAATATTCTACTAATTTTGAAAAAGTGGACCCACGAAATCATGAGGTATGTCAAGTTATGCAAAATTCATGATTGAGCTTCGAGCTGATTTGTAGTTAAAAGATACTACCATGGTGGTTGTTCAAAACTTGTTGATGAGGGGGTTTTTATGTGCACTATACGTATTGAATATGAGTGGAAACCTCTCAGGTGTTCAAGTTGCAAGGATTTTGGTCACGTCTTGGATGAATGTGCTAAGAAAATCATCTAGGATGTGTTGAAGAATTTGAAGATCCCTAGACCAGCAGTTAGAGGAGTTAGGGTAGGTTCGAATTTGGGGTTTAAGCCTACTAAACAAGTTTATCAACCTGTCTTTAAAAAGAATGGCGCTAGCGCAAGTGGTAAAAAGAAGCAAGCTGGAGTAACAAGCCAAGAGGTAAGTAATTCGAACACATTTGATGCGCTTAATACGATTGAAAACGATAATGATCTGGGTACAAGTGGGGGGAATTCAAAGTTTCCTGAGAAGGGGGCCAATTTTAATGTGGTTTCTTCTACTCATGGGACTTCATCCGAGACATTTGGTAGTCCAACTACTACCCCTCTAGTAGAAAGGATTAATGACCTAGAAAGACAAATGCTAGATGGGGAAACTTGTGCTTATGGATGATGATGGGATGTCGCTAAAAAATGTTGATGATCTGGTTAATGCGGATAGTGATATCGAAGTGGACGAGGTGTTCAATGAAACTGCAGATTTTATGGTATCAACGAGTTCTAGGGTTGACAATAAATATAAAAGTGGTAGTGGTGTGGGAAATAAGAGCTTGTATGAATAATGGAGAGAGACTTATAATGAAGACCCGCACGATGATAATGATTTTGATGACCATGGTATGACTGATGCTCAACTGAAGTTAGCTAATGCTTTTGATATAAGTCTTTGTGGTCAACTTTGATAGCGTATGTAAGTGTCATAAGTTTGGCATGCCATTCTTATGATAGGTTAGGTTTTAAGAACATATGGTTCATTTTTTCCCCTTATATGTAACGGGTTGAGATGTGTGACTCACTCATATCCTTTTTACTCAACAGTTTTTTAGAGAGATAGATTTACCAGGGTCAAAACCCTTTACCCAAAATAAAAAATAAGTTATGTTGCGTTTACTTGTATAACGTGATAGATATTAGTTTAATGTGTAGAAATTATAGATAGGTGATTGTCATTTATGAATTGGCGTTTGGTCTGTTATTAAGAAGCTATTTATATGTTATTGTTTGTTTGTTGTATGTGGTTGTATGATTTCGCTCCTTATGTCATGATAAATGTTAGGTATAAACCGTAGCTTATACAAATAAGTTATAAGATGAAAATGAGAAATTAAATTTTATTTGTTGTATGTAGCTCACTTTATGATTTCGTACTGTTAAGTTTGGAAATTCGAAGATGCTTATGTTATTTTAAATTGAAAATTGGCGTATACTTTGTAACTAAGAAGTTAACGTTACCAAGTTTGTTGTTTTGATGTTACTATTTGTTTGTTGTATGATGTTAAGTGATGTGAGTAATAGCTTGCTAAAAATGAACTATGTATATAAATTTGCGTCGAATGTAGCTTAGAAATGGTTTGTTTAGTACTAGTATAATCTTCACAAACCATCCAATAAGCCATGACATAGATACAACAACTATGCATATTCCCCGATGCACCCCATTAAATCTCTTAATATCAGCATACTAATTCCACCATCACGATCTATAGAATGATAGTCATCCTAATGATTCCAAGAAACAAATGGTATTTGTGAATGCCTTTGAAATACCAAACAGACTCTCCACTCAATCCTTAGATTTAGGCGACATACACTTCGAACCTACTTAACTATTCCCCTAAAGAACGATTAATCCCCTGAACGTACCTATACTACATTACACGGTTAAGTACACTGCCTAAGATGGTAAAAAACTCAGTGTATTGCAACCCAACACATCAAGTTTTTGGAGTTGTTGTTGGGGAATTGTCTAGGTTTCGTTTTATATTTCTTTTAGGTCTAACACTAGAATCCTATCAAGTGAGATTTCATTATCTTTTCTAGGTTTTGTTTAGTCTATATTTTTCTTCGTTTCTTTGCTCGTAAACTAAAACACCCACTCTTTCGTTCCCCATTATGGAGGGCAAAAGTTTACCCCGAACCCACAGTTTAGGAAACTACTCCTACCAAGCCATGATGCCTATCGAAACACCATTGAGCTTAACAAAGAATCTAATGTCTCATAGCTGCGATCCGAAACCATTCGATTGGTGCACAACGGATGTGCATTCCACGGACATCGATCTGAAGACCCAAACCAACACGTTAAGTATTAACTCAAAATTGGTGATTGAATTGACCTTAATGGTGACTCTAGAGAGACGACGCGGTTGTGTCTATTATAATTCTCTATTCTCGATTATAAATTGGCTTGAACGTCTAACCATGGGATCCATTTCGACTTGAGATGATCTCACTTCTCATTTCCTCACTCAGTTTTTCCTACCGGGGAGAAATACCAAACTTCGTAATGACATCTTGATGTTCCAACAACATCATGATGATTCTCTATACGAAGCGTGGACTCATTTCAAGGACTTACTCTAAAACGTCCCTCATCACGACATTGATCTTTGACTTCAAATCCAAATCTTTTACGATCATGTCAATTACTTGACTAAAGCGCTCAGCCGTCGATCACAGCGTTGCGAACCAGTAGAAAGATTCGTGACAAAAGATCCCCGCTAGGAATCTTGGACCAATCAAAAGTGGATATTATTCCTTTATGATAACGAGACATTGTCCTTTATGATAACGAAAGTTGGAATGACCCACGTGAACTCATTAGAAAGTCGGTTAAAGCAAAATCTTTGCCTTCTAATAACTCTAACACATCCGACCAACGACCCAGAGAGCTTGAAAATCAAGTGAAACACTTTATGGATACTCAAATTTCTCCTAATACTTTCGTTCAAGTGAACAAAATTGCTTCTTCATGTGAGATGTGTAATGGTCCCTATGATATGTGTGATTGCATGGAAGATCCCGAGCAAGCTTTTGTTGATTATGTGTCCTCACTTATCGACGAAGCAGGAGGTAAGTGGTTCACTTTTAAACCCGAGAAAATCAATCTCAGTGATTCATACAATCCATCTTGGAGGAATCACCCAAATTATAGGTGGAGACAAAACCAAAATAATTGTTAAAACTTTTGAAACTAACTTATTCGTTTTCAAGCAAACGATTAGTCCTCAAACCGTACCATCGACAATAATCCTCAATCTTACAATAACTCATCAAATCTTAATTGATTATTATCTAATTTTATTTCATCTCAAGAAGCTCGTTTGTCCAAGTTTCAATTTGATTTCAAACAATAACAAAGCAAGATGACCAATAAAATTGATACTTTCTTGAAAGTAATCAATGTGGAATGATGGGTGCACTTCCTAGTGACACCATCATGAACCCAAAACTAAAGTCAAATATATTTCATCGGTTTCGTCTGCTTGTATTTGTCCTTAAATGGAAGGTGCACCTTAATACCCTTCCAATTCTATTTCTATTCGGTTAATACGATTAAAACGTGTTTTAAATGAACTCAAATTGCACTAAAAGACCAACAAACAACTCCAAATGTGTCGGTCAAACTAGATAATGAAACAACTTAAGAAAAAGAACCCGGAATTAATCATAATGATGAGTTTAAAGATTTACATCTCAATATTTCGGGTTCATGAATTCTTGGCTCATGCTCCTATGTGTAACGACATCTTGGTTAAATACCTAGAAAGTATTGAGTTAGGAAAAAATAGGCCCGCTTTTATCCAAAACAAAATACATGAAAAACTAGAGGATCCTGGATTGTTTATCTTACCTCGTTGGCTAAAGGACTAGAGACCATTTGATAATTTAGTGGATTTAGGGTCTTGTATAAAGTTAGTTTCTTTGTCTCTTTACAAAAATCTAAATCATGGTAAATAAGAAAAGACCGAAATGATCACAAGATTAGCAGAAGGTAGTACAACTTATCATGTAGGAGTGTTGAAGGATGTAATGGTTCACATAAGGAGACTAACAGTTTTAGCAGGTTTTCATATCCTAGACATGGCTAAAGACCCTAAAAGTCTATTACTTGTGGAAAGGGGATATATAACAACCGAAAGTGCGATCATAGATTGTATGAAATCTATGATATCAATAAGAGAAGGACATACTAGGTCAATATCTGGAGTTAAAGAGCACGATTGTGGTGATGATAAGGAAGAACCTCGTTGGTTGACTGTAGCTAGAAGAGCATCCAAATATAGTCCCTGACTTAGTAATGGCTTCATAGGTCCCTAACACCCTTTCTATTTAGAAGAAGAATTTGTGAAAGGAATTCCATAGGACAGTGGGACTTAATAGGCCCCAATGGAGAAAAGTTTGATAGAATCTATTAAACCATGCCTACCAATAGGAAGTTGTCTTAAATAGACGATCCAAGCGATATCCTTGATTTGGATCATATATATGATTCTTAGGTTGTGACTTTGAGTCTAGCTACAAGACTCATAAATAAAAAAGCGTTTTGTTGGAGGCAACCCACACTTTTATTTATATCTATATTAGGAGGGTCTTGTATGTTTTAATTTAATTGTTTGTTTTTACTTGTTTGAATACTATGTGATCATGTTTGTTTCAGTAATTAGATATAAATATATTTTGAATAAAATAAGTATAGAGAAGGTTAACTCCTGTTTATTAGAACCATTAAAATCAAACATGTCGAAATAAATAGTTAATTTTATTCATACTTTGTTACTTGCTTTTATTTGTGTCAAATACTTATGTTTGTCTTTTATTAATTTTTACCTAAATTACGACTCATAAATTGGATTTTTAACGAAAATAAAAATGTAGGAAAACTATGTGACTCGGTTTGACGGCGTCAACTAGTGCTGGATAGGTTTCTTCGTATTTTTGTAATTTGGAAAGTTTATTTTCTTTTTAATTTCCAGAAATTTTAAAATTACCAGATTTCCTAAAAAATTTATATTTCATAAATATAACGTATTCTATCTTTATTGTCTTTTTAGGTTTTTAAATTATGAAGTCAATGCCATTGTATACTATCTCCTATCGATTTTATTGTTGGTATGGGTTACATTGGATAAGAGATTTCTCAGACAATTCTTGGATGAATATTTAGCCGTCTATCATAGTTCTTCGTTCATCCCGAGCAACCTAGGGGAGTTTCAGTGTCTTTTACTTTCATTTATTTTCATTTTCCTGTTTACCGTTACTTTTAGAACATTGAGGACAATTTTCAACATATATGTAGGGGAGGTAATAAAAGAGAAAAACACAGACATACACAAAAAACCTATGTGTTGCTCTAGAGAAACAGGCAACATATGGATATCCTAACAACCCTCACTTTTAATTCGATTGTCCCGGATAATTACTACTAATCAATTACTGTTCTTCTTTTGTTCTTGATTCGAACTCGATTTTAATCTAAGAGTATTAACGGTTCTTTAATCGATTTAGTTTTTAGATTAGGGTTTTATCCTTTTAGCCTAAATTTAGGGGTTCGTCTACTTTGTTTCTTTTTAGGGTTTTAATACTCCTATTTGACTTTACTGTGCATTTATCTCAATGATCATGACTCGAGTTTTTATAGGATATTAACATTTTTGCTACATTGTATAAACCCTAATTCATTAGGGTTTTTTTCTTTTCTGGTTGTTACTATTCTGATTTGTTGTTCATATTCAAAGGGTTTTGTTAAGTTCGTGTTGAGAACGAGTAAGGGTTCCAGAGCTAAGGATTCAGTGATAACACATGTGGTTGATGTTCCAATTGTTCCTGGTAATGAGGGGGATGTGTTAACAGACATTTGCATGAATAAGATGAATAACGGGACCTCGGCTTTCCTTACTGTTGTTCCATTTAGCTCTACTACTGGTCCGAGTATTCCTACTTCTGCTATGACTGACCCAACTGCTAAATTGGGGCCTACTTTGAGTCTGTATGGTAGTGCCACAAAGAATGGATGTGAACATGAAATTCCCGCATCTTACGCTAATAAGCTTAGCCCTACGTCTTTGACTAAAGCTAATCTTCGGAAGCTTGATGCTAATGTGCTAAATGATGCCGATTATGACATTTGGTTACCTTTAGCTTCGGTTCATGAAGTAAATAATAGAATGAAAAATTTATTGTACAGTTATTTTATTTGCAAAAGGCTTGCTTTTCTTATAATGGAATGGTTTGTACGCAACAATTGGGAAAAATGTAGATTAAAGATAGTAACTTTGGTGAAAGGTTTTCTCTTCTTTAAGTTCTCATCTATTGAGGGTGTTGATTCGGTGCTTAGAGATGGTCTATGGATGATTCGTGGAATCCCTATTTTTCTAAATAAATGGTCGCCTTCCATGAGCCTTAGAAGATTTGTCTCGTGTTCTAGTTTGGGTGAAATTTAACAATGTCGCGTTGGTTTCCTATACATCAGATGGATTAAGCTTGATCGCCATGAAAATTGGTACCCTAATGATGATAGACTCACATACGAACTCTATGTGTTTGGAATCATGGGGGAGGAGCAGCTATGCAAGAATTATGATTGAAATTAATGCTTGTAATGATTTTAGCGATAAGATGGTCATGATTGTTCCAGACCTTGAAGGAAAAGGATATACGAAAGAAACCATTCGTGTGGAATACGAGTGAGAACCTCCCCGTTGTAGTACGTGCTTGATATTTGGTTACTCACTTGATGACTATCCAAAAGCCCCTAAACAAGTGGTGAATATGATGTATAATAGCAAGGGTGGATCATATGGGGCTGATGATGAAGGTTTTATTGAAGTGAAAAGAAGAAATTTGGTGGTAATAATGGATGCAGCAAAAACTTTAAACTGGTCTTGGTGAAACCAAAAACTCATTATCGCCCAAAAGCAAAGCAATCGACTGAAGGGGCAAGCCATAAGACGAATCCTTCTATTAGTAAGAAGAATGTTTCAACATCAGGTAATGGTACTTTTTCCCTTAGTAACTTGTTTGAGGTTTTAAATGTTGATAATCCGGTTATTGAGAAAGTAGAAACGGGTAATATGGCTTCTACGTCTGGTGTCTAAGAGGAAGA
Organism: Tanacetum coccineum; assembly: GCA_026074375.1. Taxonomy (NCBI): domain Eukaryota; kingdom Viridiplantae; phylum Streptophyta; class Magnoliopsida; order Asterales; family Asteraceae; genus Tanacetum; species Tanacetum coccineum. The sequence continues at coordinate 3,992 of BQNB010094402.1, read as the reverse complement.
GCAAAGTTCTACCCCGCTAGTAGAAAAGATTAATATTTTTAAAAAACAGCTGGTGGAGGGGAAATGTTTGCTTGTGGATGATGATAGTAAACCTTTGGAAAAGGTTAATTATTCAGGTGATCAGGGTAGCAAGGATGAAGTTGAATCGGTTGATAATGAAATGACAAGTTATCTTTCTTTAAAACCGTCACGGGTTGGATATGGTACTAAGAGCTTGTTGGAATAATGAAGGGAAACATACGTGAATACTGACTACGACCCATACGATGATGATATGTTTGAAGGTCAAGAAATTCCTGATAATAATTAATCTATATGTGATAATTTGGATATCAAGGTACTAGGTCGAAAGAAGAAATAGATTACTCGATGTTGTTGAGTCATTTGTAGTCTAGTCATAAATGTTCTTTCCTTATGGAAGTAGGTTTGCCTATGTAATGGACTCAGATGTGGGATTCACCCACATCCATTGTACTGAATTGTTTTTTGAAGTAATAAATTATCGGGATAACCCTTTACTCAAAAAAAAGCTTATGAAAACCTTAGAAACTCTCTTTATGTTTGCTATTTGTTTGTCTAAAAAAATATGTGTAAAATACCAAACCATAGTCTAATTAGGTAATTTTAGCCTAAATTTAATTTTTTATGGCATTTACAAGTGACACTAGTATCAAGTGTCTCACGGATAGGACTTATATGCTAGCAAAAAAGACCCTTCCACTCAAATATCACCCCCAAAAGTAAGGACATTAGCTTATTCTTATATAACATTCATTTTTAATGCTTCTATTTCTGTTGAGTTTACCGGTAGTATATAGATTCTAGAACTTGATTTAGTTGATACATCCCGAGATCACTATTGATATCACATTCGCGTGATTAGGATTTACTAAGTGAAAATAGTCATTAGGATTAACCTTGTTTTTAGCATGCGTTTGTTATTATTGCATTGACTTTATTGGTCATCTAATTACCCCCACACCCTTTTGTTGCACTTATTTTTAGTGCAAGATACCTTTACTACACCTCTAAGCAAATTCTTTCATATTTTTGTTTAAACCCCGCTAAATTGTTATACCCAAATCACCTTAGCCTGCCCCCATTGTCAAAATTATATGCTAAACCCTTAGATAATTTTTTATTTAATTACATGGTTGATAAGTCGAGTTGTATACAGTTTTGAGATGATTGGGACTCGTGGTAATATTATTATTTAAGAAGAAATTAGGGAAGAACGAATTTATTACTCCCACATACGTTAATGTCTAAGTACTCCACGTTTATTGATCATGCTAATTCGGGTCATTTATATGAGTTATATTTAAACTCAAGTTATGATGTAATTAAGTTATGTATTATGATGTATTGTTACAACAGGTCAAAACGCGACAGGGTAAAAGTGTATACAAAAAGAATGAATGTATTTTTAAGAAAATATGAAAAAGAGAAAAAAATATAGAAATATACAAAAAATGGTTTTTTGTGTTAACATATAAGCCCTATCCGTGAGACGCTTGAAACCAGTGTTACTCTTAAATGCCATAATTTTTTTATTTAGGCTTAAGATTACCTAATTAGACTACGGTTTAGTATTTTACACATCGTGCTTATGTTTAAGTCAAGAAAAGTCTAGAAAAAAGAAAGAAAGATTTTATTGTATAGTTGTATTTTTAGAGTCTTGGCTTATCAACACCATGTTTATACATGTAATTACTTAGATAATTAACTTATCACCAGTAAAAATTCCTCATATCCCTTAAAGTAGTCCATACCCTCACCTAACATTACAATCCTTTCTAAAGACCTCTTTATAGTAAATTCTAGGTTCTTACGCCAGGCAGATGAGTGAATTTTCTCGTTTCGATACATGTTATGCCATTGTATATACACCAGAGAGACGAGAGAATCCAAACACCAATTATGAGGTGCTAGTTATATATTTCTAGGCTTGATGAACGTAAATAGTGTATTGTCAAACTAGTTGTGACATAACTAATTTTTACATTCAAAGCTAAATACCCCTAATTTGTATTACTGACAAGGTTGAAAAGCACATTTGCTTGAGGGCAAACAAATCGCAAGTGTAGGGATATTTAATGAGGAGTAATTTTGTACACCTTTTAGGGGTTATTTAGCCTTCAAATTCGTACACTTTGGATAATTTATTTTCATAAATTGCTTCTTTTTGAGTTTTAGGTACTTAGGAACCTTTTGGAAGAAAAACACGTTACTCTAGTTAGATTTGGCAAAGAACATATTAAAATAGAAAAAATCCGAGTTCGTGACATGCATCATGACGTGGTCACCAGAAGTGTCTAATAAGTAAAAATTCAGAATATTTTGTGATGACTTAGTGTGGTGAGACCGCCTTATTGACACTGTTACAACCCTAAAGGGACGATGTCACAACCCAAAGAATGATGACGTCACACTATGGTGGTGGAAGACAAAACCCTTAGATCAATAGCGAGGTGACAACGTTACAAGCATAACCCGACGCCGTCACACCCTGTTTATTATATATACTTCACATTGTTTTTCATAGTTTGTGTGGAACTTTAGAGACTTAAACCCTAGTCAGTTTTAGAATATTATTAATCCTTTTTTGCTTGAAGAAACACCTATGTATTAAGAGATAAGCCTTTTCATTAATCAATCATTTATTTTTATCCTTTATTGCTTGATTGTGTCTTGTTCTTTTCTTTCTATTTCTATGCTAGGCTAAATTAATTAGTATTTACGTAGGATTGAATGGAATCTAATTGTGTATACTTGATCTATTGTCTCTTGCAACAATTGTGCAATTAGGAGTTGAAAATCTGGTTAGGGAATCCATCCTAGCTTGAACGTTTAATGAAAATGGCTAATTAGATATTTATGTCTTACGTTAATTAATTGGTATGAATATTTAATTTACGTGATATGTTATTGGGTGTTTGAGTGAATCTAGGAACCTTATATTTATACTACTTTATAGGCATGAGACTGACCAACCCACAACAGATAAGTAGGAATATCTCACGTTAAGTTAGCAAGGACGTGACAATTTAATAAATTAAGTAGATCACGACTAGAGATAGCGCACGTAAATACATCTTTCTCGTATAAGAAGTTGTCACCAATTTACTTTTCTTGACATTTTAATTTCTGCATTTAGGATAATTAGTATTTAAAATCAAAGCCCCTTTAAAAACCCAGTTGTTTACTTATTTTTATAAAAATATAAAAAAAACCAAAAAGACTCCACAAAATCCTTAGATTTAGGTGACAAACACTTCGAACCTACCTCACTATTCCCTTAGAGAATCATCAATCCTTCGAACCTGCCTATACTACACTACAATGGTTAGGTACAATGCATAGGAGGGTTGTAAAACTTAGTGTGCTGCAACCGGACATATCAACGGGTTCACTACATGTGTTTCAGGGAGTTGAGTTTGAGGCGGAACTAGTATGGGATCATGCATTTGAGGTGAAACCTCAAGGGAATGTCTTGGTTTACGGGAAGTACAATTCAGGGTTTGACGGACTATCATTCAACACGTGACTTTGAGCAACACTTAGGACATGAACTATTCGGATACAAAGAAGACAATAATGAGGTTGTTTTTGTAGTTGCTGAAGTGGAGAAGATATATGCGCATGATTCATTGACTTTGAGTGACATAATTTCTTGTGAGGTGACTTCCAAGTAAAAGGTTGGATTAAAAGAATAAATGGATGCATGGTCAGATGTGTATGTGTGTTACACCCTCAAAAGATCGCAGCGAAAAGGTAACAGGGAGCGTGAGTTCATAATACACAAAGCACAAGATACAAGAGTACGACCACTACTATTAAACTTTTGTCATTTGGGCCACCCATTTATGAAAACTAACTTATAGGCTACCCATTTATGTGTTTGCTTTCGTTTATACCAATTTTGGATAATTTTTTCTCAAAAATCTTTGAAACAACGAAAATTAGACTAAATCTGACATCTTGAAACAACA
>BQNB010094401.1:5637-26128 GCA_026074375.1 Tanacetum coccineum | reverse complement strand
CCAGGTTTCGAGCCCTGCTCACCTTGGACTTCCACCTTCCCTAATGTTGTTATTTTTTTGCCAAAAAGTTTTACACAAGTCTTAAGGACATAAAAATAAGCACTTTTAATAAAAACACCTTTTTTAGAAACCACAAATAAGCACAAAAATAAGCCCTAATAAGTGACATAATTGCTTTTTAAGTTAAGGCTTGAAAGGCTTAAACTGTCTAGCCTTTTTAGACTAAATAAGCAACAAGGAAACAAATGAGCTAAAAACCAATGATAAGCTAACCCTATTAAGCACTAAGGAACTAAAATAAGCAAAGAAAATAAGCCAGAACTAAGCCTAAATGACAGATGCACTTAAAAAGCTATTAAACTAAAAATTCTAAACTAAAAGAACCAATAAGCTCTACCCTAAGCACAATAAGCTACTAGTACCTCTATTCTAACCTAATAAGCAAATATAAGCAAAATAAGGCAAGTACAATAATCCAATAAGCTCAAATAAGTAAATAAGCTTTTGGCCAAAGACTGTTAACCAAACAACCTATAGGGTACTTTTTGAGCTTATTTTTAAGCTACTTAAGGGATCCTTATGGCTTAATGGGGTATGTCACTAAAAAGCTTATGAAATAAACTACACTAATCATCAATCAAAAATCATTTTGAAACTCAAATAAGCTATGAAACAGCTTATTGAAAGTAGCTGTTCACACTCAGTATATGCCGAGTACCTTTTTTAACTTTGAAAATGACAATTTTGAGCTTAAAATTAAGCTCACAAACAGATCCTTATGACTATAAGGCCTAAAAATAGATCAAGCTTAGACCTCAAAGAACTCATAGCATCTTTCAAAAAACATTTTGAAATTCAGGGTAGGCCACAATAAGCAAATGAAAAAGCAGTATTGACTTAAAAAGGTACTTTAGCAAGATTTTGACAAAACTTGACAAAACACAAACCAAACAATGCAGACCTTAGAAGCATGGTTCTAGCCTTGTTTTAAAACATAAACAAGCACAAAAACATCAATAAAACCTAACCTACAAAGATCTATCCCTATGAATTGATTAATCTTGCTAAATCACTACAGTTTTAATCTATAACTTTTTAAAACCTTAAAATCAAGTTTTAACAATTAATAACTTATGAAAACTGGTTTTTATTATGATTCAATGCTAAACTAAGATGACCCAAAAGGCATAACCATTTCTGACCCATTTTGACCATTCAAACCAGTTAAACCAAACACCCCTTTAAACAAGCTTTTTAGCATTTTCAAACTGATTTAAGCTAAATTTTCCCAATACCAGATGTCTAACAAGTCTATTAAGTGATAATAAGCAGATTTCAACAAGAATTAAGCACTTAAACAAGCAAAAACAGATTATGCTATTATTTAAGCTAAAATGACAGATTTTAAGAAAAACTTGCACAATTAAATTTTAAACTACAACCTAAGTATTTTAAGCACTAGTCATCATTAATAAGCATAAACAAGCAGATATAAGCAATAAATAAGCACAAATAAGCAGTTGAACAGTAAATAAGCTAAAATTTGAAAAATGAAACTTACAAAAGCCCTTGCTTAAACAGGGCAAACTGAGCTTACAATAAGCTAATCTACAAGCTCTAGCTTGTCAAAGACAAGCTAGTGAAAGCCATAAGCCCATCCAGGTTTGGCTTATCATCCATAAAGAGCTTTTTAGTGATTTTTAGTGAAAAGAAAAAAAAAAAAAAAAAAAAAAAAAAAAAAAAAAAAAAAAAAAAAAAAGAAAAAAAAAAAAAAAAAAAAAAAAAAAAAAAAAAAAAAAAAAAAAAAAATAAAAATAAAAAAAAAAAAAAAAAAAAAAAAAAAAAAAAAAAAAAAAAAAAAACAAAAAAAAAAAAAAAAATAAAAAAAAAAACACACAAAAAAAAAAAAAAAAAAAAAAAAAAAAAAAAAAAAAAAAAAAAAAAAAAAAAGAGTTCTTAAACAACACAAAACTAGAAAGTTTTCATTGTTTAAGTTATGACAGCTTATAAGAGTGAATAATAGCTTATAAAGAGCTTATAAAACACTTTGAACCTTAATAAAACATGAACCTTAAAAACAGAATTTTAAATCTTAAAAACCTCAAATTTCATTAACTTAAGAAAACAGATTACAATACTTGAATTTTAAAGACAATAAGCTAAAAGTTAACTAAAATAAGCTGAAAAAATAAAACTCGATGCCCAGAGGCTTACAATGAGGCCTATTTATACTAAAATTCTAAGTCTTGAGTCTTCATGTGTGCTTCTTCACTGATAGGGTTCAAAGGGTGTGCTTCTTGTGTGAGTAGAGTCCCAAAGTCATCATAGTCGTCCATCTTGAGTGTTCACCAAGTAGTATCATCTCATCCATTAATTTCTTGTCTTTAACCTTGGACGAATGGGGTGAGAAGGGATTGCCAAGGTGGCAAATGACCCATGTGATGTGGGGTTAGGGAAAGGGATGGTTTTGTTTTGTGTTACAGGGTGGTGCAGAGGTAGAAGATACATGAATAGTAATTTGGCGCCAAAATTTACTCTTTTGATTTTATCTCTGTTTTAGTGATAAACAGGGTAAGGGTTTGGGAGTTTGGCAAGATTAGTCCCTCAACTTGTATAAGTGGTTTGCACATATAGTCCTTGTGGTTTAAAAGTTTGGGAGAGTTGGCATTTTTAACACCTGAACTTGTATGCTTCAATTACAACCACAGTCCCTAAAGGACTAGTAGTGTAACAAACTTAACAGCCGTTAGGCTATTTGGGCTTTTGTAAGAATTGGGCCAATTTAGTGTTTGGGCTTGGTTAAGTATAAAAAGGGTATTGGGCCCTTTTAGTCTTCATATGATACATTAATGGGCTGACCCGGCCCATTACATGGGTACGGGTGGACCCATTAAGTATTTCTTTAGTTTCGGCTCCGTCTTTGACTTTGACTTTGTCAGGGTTGACTTTGACTGACTTTGACTTTGGTTGACTTTTTGGTTGACTTTGACTTCTTACGCTTTTCCATTTTGTGCTCGGTTTTATCTGTTTTGACTTGGTTTTTGTCCTTTTCTTAAATATCTGTTACATGCACAATACAAATGCAAAACATACAGATATAAAGTATTTTTTGGTACGTCTTTGGTCATTTAAGTCTGTTTTTTTTAATGGTCAAAGGTATGTGTAATTAAACACATACCAAACGTCAATGAAAGGTACGTTGATCCTAACTTCTTTGATCATATCTATGAATTTGGCAAAGCATTCTTCCGTCTTTTCTTTGCGCATATGTTGAGGGTATGGAATTTTTGGTTTGTATGCCTTGAGCGATGGTTGATCCACTTTCTTGGCTTCGTCAGCCTCGTCATCACTATCATCATGGATGATAGTGGTTTTCTCATTTAGATTTCTGGTGGATTATAGGTTTTACCACTACATGTGAATACATCATTTACGTGCTCATTTTGGGCAGGTGGTGGATGGTAAGGTTTGTCATTTGACCTAGAGGATTTTAGGTTGGTTTAGGTGTTACCTGGAAGTGAACCAGTCGGTCTGGTAGAGTATTGGTTAAAGATTCAACAAAACTTGGTCTCAAGGTCTTGAATCGTAGATTGGTGATTCTTTTGTCCTTGTTCTACTTTGGTTATGAGATTGAAGAATTGGTTCCTAACGAACTCGTTCGATGTTTTTTGAGCGACTATGAACTCGCGCATGGTTTTTTCCAAATCAGTTTCATCGAGTTTCTTTTCAGGTGTTGGTGGAGTCGGACAGTCATCATCATGGGGTTGTGTGTGACAATTGTCGTCTCTTGATTGATGGTCGCGCCAATTTCTTGAATTCCTACCATAGTAGTTTCCTCGATATCCTCCTTCTCGATATCCTCTGTGGATATAGTTAGCTTCTTCTTTGGGTCCTCCCATCGGTTTTTCATCACACTCTGATGATGGGTAAGGTCCTCCACAACTGTTGCATCCGTCTCGCATTTCCTTTATTTATCCTCTGATGTCTCTAAATTGCGAGTCGATCTTGGTTGTTAATGCTTCCATCTTTTCCATAATCTTAGAGTTGTCGCTACTTTCCACGAAGGCAACTATTTTTCTTAGAGGTTTGGCTTTGATATCCTTGTACCAATCAAGTTTCAATAGTACTCGGTCTTTGAGCAATTGATATGCCTTGTTAGGGTCTTATAGAGAAAATTTTGGATGATGGTTTCTCAACCTAAACCATGTTCATGAGAACTACAAAGTAAGTCCTTTATGCAAAGCCAAGCTTCAATGAGCGATTTGTGTAGATTTTGGGTGAAACCTTGAATTTCTCTAATGAGTGGATCAAACATGGCAGGTGGAAAGAATTGGCTCACAAAAGCTTGTCTCATCTCTTCCCAAGTAGTGATAACACCAAGACTCAATTTGTTGTACCAAACTTTTTCATCTCTAGAAAGAGACGATTGAAAAAGTTTAAGTTTGATGGAGCCACATTGGTGGTACCATATCGAAACATACCACAAATTTCAATGAATTAGCCATTGTGCTTATGCGGATCGACCCGCGTACGGCCATTGAATTGGCAGTCCTTGATCATTGAAAGGTGATGTCCTTTCACATTGAAGTTATCTCCAAGTTCAATCGGAATAATAGCGAACGCGAGAGTCGGTGCTACGGCTCGGTTGTTTCCCCACATGGGTTGATTGTCGGCCATTAGGATTGATAGATCAAGAAAAGGGTTATAAATGACTTATGCTTTGTAAAGGGTGTCAAAAAGTGGGTATTTGGTTCTTGTGGTTCGGTTTTCTAAAGGAATGAAGTGGTTTTTCTTTTTGGATTTTCTTTTTGTTTGATGAATAAAACGTTCGAGTTCCGAATGAGGGCTAATTGGTTCTTCTCCCGATAAACGAGTGTTCATACAAGTGTAAAACACAACTAGGAAGGGATTCGAGTAAGTCTCGGGTTGGGTGAAAAAGGGAAACGAGTTTTTAATTTTTTTTATGATCTGAAGAATCTAGACGCGTGGCCTGGCGATCCAGCCATTCGTCTGGATGGTTTTTGTGGTTTTGGCAGCCTTGGGTTGGACGGCTACGGGCTCGAGGCAAATGGATGAGCCAATTTTTAAGGTAAAAAGAAAGAGACGGACGACTATGGGGCCGGGTCGAACATCTCGTTGGGCTTGGTCTTGGAAAAATGTATGGATGATCGGCTGGATACTCAGGCCGATCGGTTGGATGAAATTGTAAAGAAAACTTTTTTTTGATAGACAAACATGCTAGGGAACGGTTTAAGCACAAATTATAAAACAAGTAATTGCGTGATCAAATCCCTAGCAACGGCGCCAAAAACTTGATGTGTCATGATGTGTGCAAGTTTTAACTATATAACTCGGGTTACCGGGCTTTTTGGTGACACGCACGAGCAAGTGTACTCGTCCGTTAGTAGCAAGAGGTTTGAATGGTAAGACATGATTGTTCGCGGGGATTTTTACCTAATTGATGAAGTTTTAATGAAATGATAAGCAATAAACCTACTAGCAAGCAAATAACAATAATGATGAAAATTTAAATAATTAAAAACTATACTTGATTAGATTAGTTTGAATAATACAATTTGCAAGATTGTGATAAATACTTTGACAAGATGATTATGACAATTAGATGGTGATCTAATCTATTGTTCTTTAGACTCATGATCCTTATCAAGATCAAAAATAATAAAAGCAAGCTTTAAGTTCAATCACTCAATTCCAGACCAGTTTAATTTTAATAAGTTTGATTCGCAGTTAGTTTCACAAACATGTTAACACCCACAATTATGCTTCTTGTTAGATCAAATTACTTAAGAAATGATCATTACAAAAGGTAGCCGATCATAGACAAAAAGACTAGAATCGATTGGTAGAAATAACCCTTTCGACCTATGAAACTTTTAGCAACGAATCTAATTTGATAAAACAATGTCACTATGAAACATAAATATAGATGGATCTTAGAACTAGTTTGAAATTGAATCTAAAAATATTATCACAATCAAAAGCAAATCTTCTTATTATAAACATCATCTAATTAAGTGCACAAAGGCACTAGCCACTCATAGAAAATAAAGACATAAACTTAAAATCTTTAGCACTAGAAAAAATGATTAAAAGATCTTACAAAGATTGTAATAAGATTATAAAGGATGAAGTTTTGATGCCTTAAGGATTGGTGATGATTCTTTGATGATCTTGACCTCCAAATGATGCCTTCTTGTTCTTCCTTGCTCCTGTGATTTTTCTTGGGGTTTTATGACAAGGATTTGGATTTAAGAGAGAGAGAGAGAGAGTAAAGAGAGTTGGGAATGATTAGTAGAGAGATTTGTAGAAGTGTGTGTGAAAACAATGGCCAAAGGTTCCCTTTTATACTAGTGTCAAGCCCTTGGGGTATTAAATGATGTGCGTAGGGCCTAAGGGTCATCAAATGCCAAGGAAAGTGAGTCTAGAAGGATCTTGATCGTTCTTGCTTCATGAAACAAAACTTGAAGAGGATGAAATTCATCCAGACTCGTGTCTGGATGGCCCGGTCACGTGTCTAGATGAAGTGGTCAATCTCAGGAGTAGACTTCTGTCTAGATTCACTTTCAGCTTTTGCATTTTTGTCTTTTTCCTAGTTTTAGCTTTTGTTTGCATATTTCTTGATCGTGGGTATTTATTCTTTAATCACACTCGACTTATCTTTCATCTTGCGGCTTTTAAGCTTGTAATGTTGACTCTCTTAACTCTTGAAAGGCTTCCCGAGCTTGATCTTGACGCGGGATTGTTCGTACTTGCATAAAACCTCTTTTATTTGTCATTTCTTTGTCTTTTTCTTCTTTTTCCTATATTTGGCTACATATAGACTTGCCCTCAAGTAAATCTTAAACTTTGCTTGCCCTCAAGCAAATCTAGACTTAAAGAAAATAAATCTACATGGTACATAAGAATGATTAGAAAAATATGATGCAAGTCCACCAAGTACAAGTACGAGATAGGACTCATTGTTTAAGCTTTTACTGGCAAAAAATGGAGATGTGTGACAATACCCAATGATTTTCTTGCTTGATTTACATTTTTACGCACCTCACGAAAAAGAAATGAAGTATAATTCACTCATTCCTTCATTCATTTATTATTTGACGGAGTAAGTAAGTGAAATCACACTCATAGATCGATCGTGACTAAATTTATTACCATAGGCTTGTACAAGAAACAGAACAAATCCGATAGGGCATAAGCACCAAGTGTACACATCTAAAGAAGCATTTATTGGGTTGTATCGTTTAGGCTTTGGGTTAAGTGGGTATGGATAAGGCATGAGAATGTATATAGTAAGGCGTGTAACCAATAACATTTAAGTCGAAAGTCTACAAACCAAGTGTCACTAGCTTCCACATTCCGCTATCCTTATGAATTTTGAATAATGATGCACTTTATTATATTTTTATTCGTATCATCTCTTAGCTCATTGGCTAATCGATACACCAAGTTACTTCTTCTTCCTTCCTCTTCATTATACATAGCACATTAGCTTTATTCTTTTTTTAAACTATTCGACCAACCCTCCGGTCGACGATCATCATATACCTGTAGCAAGCAAAATATCATAAGACATGGAGTTATCAACTTTCTCAAAATTCATAAGGATTTCCCATATAACAACCATCATTCCAAGTAGCTAACAACCAGCCAATAGACTTTGACTAGGGTAAGGCTAGGCTAAATGGTGTATATTTATTGTTTGGTGGATATATCAATTAAGAACGGGATGGCTCAACATGTGTTTCTATAGGTATCTAGTGCTAAAAATGAGCACTAACAAATGGGTCCATATAAGTGGTTAACTAACCGATGTGGCTAGCTAATGGCATTTAGATGTAAATGGAATGCCATTTGGTTTAATTCCTAAGTTGCTTCTTTTTCATGCACACACTTATTATCACAAAAGTGTGATCTCACTATGGATTCGTGATAATTTACAAGCACAAGTTCTAGAACAAATAAAATCACTAGCACACTCATAGCAAAAAGATAGAGGATAAATGATGTATGCTATATGAAAAATAGGCTCAAATCCTTACAATTTAGTGGAACGGCTATAATATGTGCTAGCAAATGTTATCGATCTCATAATGGACTGCAATATTAATTGGGCCACATCTTAATTTTTTCAAAGATTACAGATTTTACCAGTGGATTGATCCAGTTATACTAATATACTATCCTAAAAGCGTGAAAACAACTAGATCACAAGGGCAAGCAAGTATATAATTTTTTTAAAAATTAGCCCAAAATATGAAAATTTAAAAATCGGTCTTGTTTTCCCTATGTACTTCCCCCACACTTAAGTTAAGCATTGTCCTCAATGTGATAAAACGAACTTCAAAGCATGAAAATAGGGAAATAAGAGTAAGAGGAAAACCAGACTTCCGGCATGAGAAATCGCAATTGAGCTCCATATGATAATGCTACGCTAAAGCTAGCATAAGCTTCGTGAGAACAATAGATTTCTTGGTCCTGGCATCTCATAATCATCACCTGTAGTAATCTTATACACAAAACAAAACAAAATACAAAATACACAATATTTTTGGATTTTTGATTTTTATAAAAAAAAAGGTAAGGCTACACCCCTACACTTAAGCTCAAACATGGGTTAGATAAAATCAAGGTGTAGACATAGAAACTGAGAAATAAAATACGGAAAATACACGGGTTGCCTCCCGAGTAGCGCTTATTTATTAACGAGTCAGCAGCCGGACTCGTAATCCTTTTGTTTCACTTTTCTTTGAGTGGGACTTCCTCACTCAAGTCTTCTTTGATGTAAAAAATATTTCCTTTCACTATTCCTTTCACATTTTTATCCAGATTATACAGTTTAGCTTCGTTACAAGTGTTTTCCACTACACTGTATATGAATGGTTTTTTTGTGGCCCATGGCATGATTTTACGATAATCTTACGAGAATGGTGCCATGAATGGAATAGCTTTCATCTTTCTTTTTTTGCACATGAGGTGAATTTCCTCATTTGATAGCTCATTCAATTGCTCCTATTCATGGTAGGGTTTAACACGGTTTCCATTGACAATTAAGCTTCCTCCATATTTGTCATATAATTCAACATATCCGGATGGAAAACCATGTTTAACCACGAATAGTCCGTACCATTTAGATATGAGTTTAGGAGCTTTGAATTTATATTTTGAAAGCACTTTGTCTCCGGCTTTGAATTCTTTCTAGATCCTAAGCTTTTTATCAAGATAAGCCTTGGTTCAAGCTTTGTAGAGCTTGGAATTCTCATAAGCTTGTAGTCTTAGTTCATCGAGTTCATGCAATTGCAGGAATCATTTTTCTTTAGCAATTTTGAGATCGGGGTGACAGCTTCAGAGGGCCCAGTAGGCGCGATGTTCGATTTCGAACGGCGAGTGACATGTTTTACCATACAACAATCGATATGGTGTTGTGCCAATTGGAGTTTTGTATACCGTACGCAATGCTCATAAAGCGTCATTAAGTTTCCTTAACCAAACAAAAGGATTGTCCTTAACCATTTTTCTAGTATTCTTTTTAAGGCTATGTTGGTGTTTTATTCTTGGCAATTGGTTTGTGGATGATAGGCTGTAGCGAAGCGATGATGAACTATATATCGCTTTAAGATTTTCCCCATTTATCTGTTACAAAAGTGAGTACCTCTGTCACTGATTAAAGCTTTCGAAATTCCAAAACGAAAGAAAATCCTTTTTAGATAATTGATTACAACTCGTGCGTCATTTGTTTGTATAGCTTCAGCTTCCGCCAATTTGGACACGTAATCAATAGCAACGAGAATATATTCGAACTTATGGGATTTAAGGAAAGGTCCCATGAAATCAATTCCCTATATATCGAATATTTCACTGACTTAGATGCTGTTTTGAGGCATCTCATCCCTTTGTGAAAGAATACCGGAATGTTCTCAAGCATCACAACTTTGGACGAGAGTATGTGCTTCTTTAAAACTTTTCGGCCAATAGAAACCATCATCAAAAACTTTTTGGTTATGGTTAAAGGACCATAGTGTCCCCCAGTCGGGCTATGATGACATTCATTAAGAATTTTTTAGGTCTTGGAACCATAGACACATCTCCTGATCATCCCATCTGGGCACATCTTAAAGAGATACGGTTCGCCCCAGAAATAGTGCTTGAGTTCTGAGAAGAATTTGCATCGTTGGGCATAAGTTAATCCTGTTTTGAGAATTCTTCCAATGAGATAATTCATGAAGTCTGTGAACCATGGAATTTCTTCGTTGTCATCGGTCGAGAGATTCATGAGGGTTTCATCAGGGAAGTTTTTGGAATTAGTTATCTAATAACCTATGATTACACATAATAATATACGAGCTACGTAACGGAAATTAAACACATATATCATATATAATTAGCATAAAACACAAACGGAAAAACCTTACCTTATAGCAATTAAGCTATTGAAGAACTGGAGCTTCTTCAAAATACAAAAGTGTATTACACCGTGCGAAACTAAAACCTTCCAAGTTACTAAAGGAAGTAGCCTCTACGTGTATCCACACTACACGTTAACTAATATCACTTGAATGCTAGTTCCTCGAACTAACGAATACCGAATACTAGAAAATTGATCTTTAGATTCTTTTTTGTGAGGCTTCCTTGGGACGACTAGAGAGAAGAGAAAAGGAGAAGGGATGGAGATAAATGATCACAAATGACCTCCTTATATATGGGTGGAATTAGGGAATCTAAGTATGGCAACATAGGCCTAATTAAAGAAAAGCCTACCCTCCCTTTTCTCTTGGTTATGACTGGCCAAAACAAAGCCCAAAACATCCCTTGGGTTGAGTTTTTGACTTTGTATAAATATTATGTACATTACATATTAATTAAGGGGCTTAAAGTTAATTATCCGTAAACGAACTAATTAACGACAGTTAAGTATTCTATAGTTAGAATATTAATAAATATAATAAATATACACCTATATTATTATATATATTAATAGAATAATATCTATGTGTATATGTGTGTGACCCCGTAGGCTTACATTTTTCTAGCCGTATAAATATCCGTATGACATGAGCACATCCCAACAGCTCTCACTTGCGAATGTCAGTGTCATAGAATATAACATACTAACATTGATGAATAGTCTAGCAACATCATCAACGCTCCCAAAAATACCTGAAAATGGTTTAGATGATTCCTTTTACATTTGATGATTCCTTTTACATTTGATCATCAACATCATCCGTATGACATGAGCACATCCCAAAGTGTAGCTAAGATGATTCCTTTTACATTTGATGTAGATTACCAAATGTAGAAGGAATCATCTTAGCTACACTTTGGGCATGGACATGCAAACATCTGATCAACCCAACGATAGGCCCACTAAGTGTTAGGAATTTTGTATAACAGAATTAATTCTGTTAGTATTGTAGTTAGTTCTGCTAGTGTAATAGTTAGTACTGATAGAAGGTTTATCATAGTTAGTACTGGCAGTATTAAATAGTTAATACTGTTTATGTAATAGTTAAGTCTGCTTACGCAGAAATTAGTTAGAGTTAAAGATATGCATGAGATATCTTAGGAAAAGATATGCATTATCTTTATATGCATTTTGTAAAGCCCATTAGGGTTAAGTGATTAACACAATGTGGGGTATCCAATATTCAATTACATTAATAACATGTGAGTTTGGCAGAATCATCTTTATATATTCAACATAATATAACCAACCACTCATATTTGTCTTATTTCATTTACAAGCTAAAGGTTAAGATCCATTAAGCAAAGGGATCCTACACTAAGTATCTAACTCCCAAACATATGGAGGAACAAATTCTACTTTGACTACAAATGTCATTCAAGCATTTCAAGACATTTCTGAAAATAGATTTTATAACTAACTTATTTAGCATAGCGGTTGTCTATAATCAAAAAATGCCATCCATACAAGAAAGACCTGCTTGCATCTCAAGTCTGAGGATAATTAAACTCTACCATACATGTTACTTACTTAATGACGCCGATCCATAAAGGGATAACACAATGTGGGGTATCTAATATTCAACCACATTGAATAACATATGAGTTTGGCAGAATCATCTTTACATATTCAACAGAATATAACCAACCCTCACATTTGTCTTAACTTAACAATATTCCCATATTGTTAACTTGCAATGGACATAGTTTAGAATAAATAATTTTTTCAAATATTTAAACATGCAAATATAGAACACAGTAGTAATAATAATACAATCATACCAAGTATATCAATTCATTATTTAATACAACTGCTTACAGTTTTATTATCTAAATACAAAATAAGATCAATGCATGACGATCCTAGTTGAATACTAATGTGTTATTCACAACAATCCCAATTGTTGATAAGGCATAGGTTCCATGAATAAATCAACTAGGTTATGATCTTGTGGAACTTTGAGAATACTTATTTTAGAAATTCACGAATAGTGAAGTCCTTTGAATAATATGATGTTTGTTATTTTGTAAGTGTGCACTCACTTATAAGTATTACTTATATGAGTCTAGTCACATTACCTTCCATAAGAATAGCATGACATATGCCAAAAGTTACATTTCGTATTTTTCAGGTCATTTACGATCTCATCTTATTTTAATAATTATTTTTTTCCTACGCGTTCCTTTTAATTCTGTTCTCATTAATATAGTAAAATCGCGTAAGTTAAAAATCAACAATTAACGTAAACGGACACCAAACGAATTAAAGTTTTCATCAAGTAAGCAATATATTATTTTTACGAAAGTAATAATCAACTTTTTATATTTTATTTTTATTGGTTGCGTAAAGTGATTACGTTTCGCAATAAAATACGTTTAGGCATACCCGGAACCACCAAAACTTTTCTACGCTTCAACAAATACCCACTTTTATACCCAATACATAAAAGTTACAAAAATACATGTAAAAAACTAATTATATGGCCGGATATGATTCATATTATACAAAGAAATATCAAAAATTTGACAAGTTGGTCTTTGTACAACATCTAACTCATTAAAACCTATCTTTCTTTGTTCCTTTGACCAAAACCAAGACCCTTAAGACCCTCATTGTGTTCTTGACTACTATTGCATACTTTTTGACCACTCTAACTCTTATAAGTGCAAGTAACACATAGATAACATGCATACACCTTCACACTTAGCAAAAATCAACAAAAATTTCCCTCTCTTGGTCTCTTATAGCTACGGCATCAAACCCCCTCCCAACCAAATCCATACAAAATTTTATACAACCTATACACACATATACACATCATATCTAAGATATTCTAAGATGTTTCCAAGCATTGGTTAGCCATTTACAAGTAATTGTCAAGAAAAGGAAAGCTAGGGTTTTAGTTGGAAATCTAGGGTTTCTATTGTTGCTAGCTTTGGTTTTAAGTCTAAGCAAGGGTTTAGATTGTATTGAGCATCATCATCATTCATCATTAAGGTTACCTAAAACCTTTATCTTTTCATTTTCATGATTTTATGTGTATATAAGTTTTTTTATAGCAAGAATCACCATTTAGGAATTTTGAACATGTAAAAGGGATTCTTACTTGTGATTATGATTTTTAACACTTTTTCATATGAACTTGTGATCTTGGAATATATAATATATATGACATAAGTATATTATGAGTTATAAAGGAATTGTGGTAATTATTTAGTTGAAAAGTATAGAAAGTAAGTTATAAAAACAAAGTTATACGAGTGTACCTATTTATTTCAATGGGACTGTTTTGGGTCGACTTTTGAAACAGACATATTATGTATTAGAAAGATAGTACACCTCATGACGTTTCCAAATAATAGAAACTTGAAAAACCGCCCATATAATAAAAAAGATACGATAAAAATACGATTTACGTTAATACCGAGTGTTATAAAACTATTTTTATAAAAATTACTATTCATGACAGAAACTTTTATATTTTTAAACTTCATAAATCAATAAAACTTTCAAATTACGTAACATTCTCGAAGAAACGCTAAAAACGGAACAATAACGAATAAAATAACGAGGGTTTAACCAAATTACGGGTTTTACGATAACGAGAACGATAAAAATAAATTAGGGTCTGGTGTGAACAGTAAAAGTTACTGTTCACCAGAAGGTCAAAAGTTCAAAAATGTAAATTTATGATAACTCGTCTTAATACGAAAGCGTGGGCATAAGAAACGTTAAAATCGGGCTTAAAACGCGAAAGTTATGCTAGTTTTACTAAAACAGTAATTATAAACGTTTAACTTATTTAAACACTATTTTACCAAAACAATTATATGTGATTGACCTATAGTATGACCTAATGTGATGTATTTAATTCAAAGTACTATATTACTAGGGAAGTTACAATGAGGCCTCTTCGGGGTTAGCGTATCGACGTAGTTATTGGATTTACGATTTAAAGTGTCCTAGCTCCTCATACTCACCTACAATTACCATCATAAATTATGATAGCCCGAACGAAGTATGATGAGCTATAACGACTATAAAAAATAAAGTGTTGAAGTACTTATACAACAATATTGATTAGGTTGCCTTCGATTCCTTCGTGACACATTTTTTTCTATTGAGAATACTGTTGATGACCATTCACTCTAGTAGTTCATAGTCTCGCATTTCAATCTTTTCAATGTTTAATAAACCGCGAGGGAAATAACATGCTCGGTACAAACTTGTATATTTTACTACAGTACAATTACCTTTCAATACTTTGTGAGTTCATAGCCCCCTTTTTCTACAATTGTTTTACAAAATCTACGAGGTGAATTACATTGCTTGTTTTACTATTGGACACAAGTGTTTTTCAAAGTGTATGCTATCCAGATTACTGCCTGATTATTAATGCCTAAGTTACCTTATTGCCGTGAAGTCCCTACTTATCATGAACCGTTAATTGCTATTGTAGTAAGCGCGAGAGTGTTAGTGGATTAGATCTATCAGGACGACAATCCCCACCTTTCCTTAGGGTCACGAGTTTGATCAAGGAGCATTTTACATTGTGAGAGGTGTCCCGGTTGTTGGCAGCATCCTATATTACGATTGGGGGCAAAAATCTAGTTACGGCTTCGTGTCATGAGTCTTAGTTGCAATAATACCTTTATAATTTAGACGTGGTGAAGTTTTCCCTTGGTCTACCTACTGTGTTTTTGGACTTCGGAATACGTACTTAGTCCACCATTACTTCGATCTTGTGGTCCACTACTGAACATTACTAGACTTATTAAATCACTACTTGGATTTCGGATGGATTTCGGAAATAACACTTTTAAATGTTGTAACGCTACTTTTCTTCTGAAATATTTCTTAAATTATTTCAATACTGCTTTTTACTTAAACCTATGAATTCACCAACATTATTGTTGACGTTTTAGCATGTATTTTTATTACTATTTGCATGGAGCATTGGGACATTCGAGTCGCGCATAATAAATTTTTTGAAGGCTTTACACTTTGAGTACCATTCGATAAACGTTAAAAAAAATGTTTCTATTGCATTATAAATGAGATCCTTTGTAAACTCTGATTTTAATATAACGAATGTGAAATTTATTTAAACTCTCTTTTGAGGGTCGTCTTTCTTGACTTTGCGTATGGACTATGAAGTTGCACCCCAATGTTACTATTCCGCTGCCGTCCGATTTTGGGGGTGTGACACCAAACATCCTAATAGAGACAGTCATCTCAATAGTCTTCCGGACTATAAAGCATTCTTATTCTTCTAATATAGTATTATGCAACTATGCTTTTAAACCAAGCATATGTAGCCAACAATGTTAGCATATAAGATAAACTTACCAAGACTAGAATTGAGTATCATCTTAATAAAAACAAGCACTAGTGTATACAAACAACACTAAGCTAAAATTCTGTAAACACTGAACACTTCTTTGATAATGTTTGGATATCACTCAAACCCAATATTTGTAAATTATAATGTTTTACTATCCTTATCGTAATGTATATCCATAGTATCTTCATTATTAAGTGTAGGAATGAATTCCTAATCCAAACAACATTTATCAAAATGTTCCTTTTAATAGGTATCTAATATCTTTCAATTAGATTCCATTCTTGTCAAATCATCTTGCACTCTTGCAAGTGAGACAACTAATCCCATATATAATATAATATACATAATGAATCCTTTAGTGGGACTTAAAGCTTCCATTCATGAGTTCAATCTTATCAAGTGAGATAGATCATTCCAGATTCACTCAATGATAATTCATATTGCATTCAAACTTAATTCATCATATATGTTTAATCTATTAAACATTTATGCCAAGGTTGCATGTTTTATTATCTAAAATACTTACACAAAACTTCATTTCAATCTAAGGGATAAATTCTTACTTAGATGAAAAATTGTTTCTAATATGTTCAACAACCTATTCGATTTTAAAAAAATAAAACAAAGTACTCCCACTAGCTTTTAGATGTACTCCTGACCTATCTTATTTATAATTAAAAATCAAATCCAACAAGTGTTTGATTTAACAAATAAACTTAAGATTTAGATGCGTACTTTTAATCCACACTTAGATTCTTGCATTTTTGTATACTTGCAAAGATTATATTAGATTCATTAAACCTCTTTTTATTACACATCGTCCTCGCAAGGTAATCATTCTATAAAGAGTTCTTGAAATCTAATTTGTCATATTTCTTTCTAAGAAAACAAGTATGACAATTTAATCATCTTTATATATTTAAAGTTCGTAAATAAAAAAGTTTTAATCATAGTCAATTTTTTAAGTATGAGTAAACACGTATGTCATTTAGCGTGAAATAAATATGTATACAATATTATCCTCACGAGTCTTCTCTGAAAGAAAACTCGTTTAAACGTCATCGTCTAACCTAGGGGTGGTAATTTTTGATCAGACACGAAACCCAAATTGAAACCAATACGAAAATTAATAGGTTTGGATTGAGTCTAATAGATTCGGGTCGGGTTTGGGTAGACCCATCTGACCTATTTATTAAACATGTTAGGTTCGAGTTAGGAATAAATTAAGCGGGTCGACCCGCCAACCCGTTTAAGATTTTCTTCTAAAATAAAAAATTATTTATATTTTGTTATATGTGTTAAATGGGTTAAACGGGTCGACTTGCAAACCCGTTTAACCTATTTAACTCGTGTAACCTATTTAACCTGCCAACCCAAGTATATATACGGGTTAAATAGGTCAGGTTCGGGTTATGTGCAAACAGGTTAAGGGTTACATAGCTGACTTGATTATTTAAATGGGTCAGGTTTAGGTTAGGTGATGGGTAAATTGTTTTAAATAATTTATTACAAGTTTTAAATTTATAAAACTCTTATACCAATGTCTACGCGCACTAACGGGCAGAGAACCCGGTCATATGTAGTGAAAGACTTGGTAAATCTGAGGTCGTCCCAAGAGCTAAGTTGTATTAGTTTTAATTTGGAATCTGTCACAGGTTTGAAAATGGTTTTGAATTGATTTGGAAATCTTGATAGGAAAATAAATACGAAAAGTAAATGAATTGAGAACAGTTAGGGAGAAAGGCGTGCAAACCTAATTATTTCATTACTAATGCTATGACATGTTTCCTAGTGCAATGTCTAGATATCATTTTATTAGTGGTTCTAATATCAACATACCTGAATTGGCATTTGAGATATGTCATATACTTCCTGTGATCCCAATTCCCCGAAAGTCATGAAGGTAGGGAATCCAAGTTGTAGTGATTAAACCCTAACTATCCTAAAGACCTGTCTATAACCAAGATACATTATAAAGCCCCTCTGAAAGAGTTCCTAAGCTTTTTAAGTATTTAATGTGTTAAAGGCGGTAATTTGGTAAATTCTTACACTAGGGATAGATGCCAACTTATCCTAAGTTCAACATGTCCAGCTAATAAGAGGACTAACAGGATCTAAACCACCCTTAATACTACCAAAACTCAGGGATCAATGACATGCAATAAGGATATCTAATTCAAACGATAAATAAACATGAAACAATCATAACAAAAGTAAATTCATAACTAGGCCAGCACTAGAAGTGCTTAGCCACTTATAGCAACAACACAGTAAGAAACAATGAAAGAGATCTTGGATTAAAACATCATAATTCTTACAGGATGTGTTTATGAATGATTAATACAAAAAGTAAGTAAAGTGATTTCTCCCTTGGACTAGTAGTGGAATTCTTCAACCTCTGGAGGCTTGTGTCGCCCCTTGGTACTCTAGTGGAAGGGTTGATGTCGAATATGCATAATGAGGGCTCTATTTATAAGTTTTGAATTGGTTACGGCGTAACTGATGGGTTGTGTTACGGCGTAACCATGCTGATGTGGGCTTCCATGATATAGGCTTTATATGTGTTATGACGTAACTGTATAGTCCAAGTTATGCTGTAACTGTGACTAGGATGAGTCATCATTCTTTAAGGTAGCAGGTTACGTCATAGTTGTGATGAAGCAGTTACGTCGTAACTATGGTGATGACCATTCTTTCTTTAATTGGGTTACGGCGTAACTCCTACGGGGTAGTTACGCCGTAACTGGCCTTGAGAACCTTCATTTTCTTGTTTTCCACGTCTAAATACCGCGTCTCTTGCTCCAATGCTCGTATTCATGCTGTAAACGAAATATAAAGTGATTAAGTATTATTTTCAGACATTTAGACAATAATTACAAGCATTTTGATAGGGATTTGATACTAAAAAGTATTAATATTTGATGTTATCAAATATCCTCCTACTTGACTTCTACTTGCCCTCCAGTAGACCTGTTAGAATAATTCATAAAAATATTTCCCCAATTTAACTCGGAGAAATGAATTCATAATTTACTTTTGGTAGAAAACATCAAAGCCGAACACCTCATGAAAAGGGGATCCAAATCACTCAACTCTCACTAGTCTAAGTGATTCATTTTCAGGGTGATCACTCAACTGCACTGTCATAGCATGTATTATATCATAAGCTTGGAAAGTACACAAATATGCACCAACTAGAATTAGGGTCTAAACAGCTCTTAAAGGCAACATAGGTGACACATACATGTTTGAACAGGTGATTGATTTCTTTCGATACCACTAATCCAGAAAAGGAAACAAAACCACACATGCTCGCCCAAATCTGTGAACGAGACACATGTGATTGCTCAACTCCTTAACTTGAGCGGGCTAAAGGTCCGAATCATTAAGAAGGGTAGGATAAGACATGGGATACACATTTAATTGGTGAAAAATAAACACAAAATAAATAGTCTAAATAATCTAAGGGTGTCATAACCGGCTACTGTCCATTCAGTATTCCAAGTGTCCAAGTGCGGAAATCTGATCCAAATAATAATAATGGGCTAGTATTGGATGTAATAATAAAGTCTTGCTTTGAAATGACGAAGCATATAATACTAGCCCAACCTTCAAAATCATACAGATGGTTTATAGATGCACCATCTCCATATCTTGAATAACTTGTTGGTTTTATAACATGTAACCAACATGAATATGCTACAGAGGTTTATTCACACATTTTTTTATTTTTTATTTTTTACACATTACCTCTGTAGCATATGATAAATACAATATACATATCTCCCTACTTGAGATGAACAATTTCGAAAGTGATGATATAGGTAGGTCTTCATAGATAAAAAATGATAGGACTTCCACGAACACGCAAAATTTATGAACCCATTCCCCCAAACCATGGACTTAAGTAGCCAAAGATTTCAACACAAATAAAATATAGACTACAAGGTTGTCTAAGGCGAAATGTTGTAACGAAACATTAATATACTGGGTTAAAACAGGGATTGGCTCAACAGGGTGATCTAGGGGTATCTTGCACTAAAAATGAGTGCAAAAAGGGGTTTTAACACAGGAGATTGACAAGTCAGTGTAACAAGTCGATAAACGCACACAACATTACACATATGGGCTATCTTTTAGGGTGAATTTCTAAGATGTTTCCTTCTTGAATAGTCTATTCTTGTTAATCAATTAGGTCTCGAAATGATGTACATGCCAAGTTCTAAAGTCTACAATACTACCAGCACACTCATATTTTGGAGGATTTTTGTATAATAGATGAAAACAGAATCATTAGGCTTAACCTCACTTATTGAAATAAAGGATAATAGTGTGTTTGGCAAAGATTTATTCTAGTTTAGTAAGAAAAACATGTCAAAAAAATTAAAATTGGCATAATTTTCAATGAAAACTAGAAAATCGAAGGCAAATATAGGTCAAGTGTTAATTCTACTCTCATTCCCCCACTTTGTTTATACATTGTCCCTATTTTACATTTAAAGAAATGAAAATTCAAAAATAAGAGTAGAATTAGAACGAGAGACTCTCCTAAGCATTGCTTTGTACTTCAAATGATAATGGCAAGAGATAAACTCTTGACAAGCGTATCCTGAGCAAACCTGTAATCCCCTAAAATCACTAACAAGCTACATGCATTAAATATT
>BQNB010094400.1:0-26128 GCA_026074375.1 Tanacetum coccineum | reverse complement strand
ACAAGCTTAAGGAATTCAATCATTAGAAGTTAACTGGGATCAACAAGTGGTATCAGAGCTTGTTGCTTTAAGAAACTTTGCTAAGAAGACATGGATCAAGACTCAGTATATATGGTGGCTGCATCAAAAGTGTATATGCTCAAACCAGGTGAGTATGATCTTTGGAGGATGAGGATGGAACAATACATCCAAATGATTGATTATTCTTTATGGGAAGTCATAGAGAATGGTAATGCGCCTCCAATAACAAAAGTTGTTGAAGGTGTTGAGACTACAATTGTTCCTACAACTGCTGAAGAAAAGGCACAAAGGAGGTTAGAGTTGAAGGCAAGAAGCACTTTATTGATGGGCATCCCTAATGAACATCAATTAAAGTTTAACTCCATCAAAGATGCCAAGTCATTGCTGCATGCTGTTGAGAAGAGGTTTGGAGGGAATGCTGCTATTAAAAAGACTCAGAGGAATCTTCTAAAGCAGTAGTATGAAAATTTTACTGCATCTAGCACAGAGGTGTTAGATCAAACCTTTGATAGGCTTCAAAAGCTTATCAGTCAGTTGGAGATTCATAGTGAAAGTATCTCATAATAATATATGAATCAGAAGTTCTTAAGAAGTCTGTCACCGGAATGGAACACACATACCATTGTGTGGAGGAACAAGCCTGAGATAGATACATTAAGCATGGATGATCTTTACAACAACCTGAAGATCTATGAACCTGAGGTCAAAGGAACATCAAGCTTAAGAACAAACACATAAAACGTAGCCTTTGTGTCCTCAAACAGCACCAGTAATATAAATAGAGTAGTTAATACTGCTCATGGTGCTACAACTGCTAGCACTCAAGCTAATGTTGTTAACTCAACAACAATTGTTAACTTGAGTGATGCAGTTATCTGTGCTTTCTTTACAAGTCAACCAAACAGTCCATAACTTGACAATGAGGACTTGCAACAAATTCATCCTGATGATTTAGAAGAGATAGACTTGAGGTGACAGATGGCTATGCTAACAATGAGGGCGAGGAGATTCTTGAAGAACACTGGAAGAAAGTTTTCTGTGAATGGTACTGAGACCATTGGGTTTGATAAGTCCAAGGTGGAGTGTTACAACTGCCACAAAAAGGGACACTTTGCAAGGAAGTGCAGGGCTCCAAGGAACCAAGAAAACAGGAATAGGGAGAACATAAGAAGGGTTGTGCCAGTAGAGACAACTACTTCTAATGCTTTGGTGTCTTGTGATGGTTTTGGTTATGATTGGAGTGATCAGCAGAAGAGGTCCAACTATCTTTTGAACTAAATGCTTTCTCTTCCACAAGTTCTAATCTGAGTATCTACTGATTCAATCTTTCATCATATTGTTTGGAAATGTTAAAATTCTTAAAGAACAAATGAACAATATAAAAGACTTAAAGGACTTCTTTATGTTAATGTTATTGCTTATAAAATAGGTTTAGAGTCTGTAGAAGCAAGACTTCTAGTCTATAAAAAAAATGAGTCTGTTTATGAGGAAGATATCAAGGTCTTAAAACGTGAGATTCATTTAAGAGAAGTAGCCATTATAGAGCTTAGAAGGAAGTTGGAACTGGCTCAAAAACAAAAAAATGAAATTCAACTAACAGTAGAAAAATTTCAGAATTCATCTAAAAACATAAGCAAACTAATAGACTGTCAGATAGTTGATAAGTGCAAAACAGGTTTAGGGTATAATGTTGTTCCACCTCCCTATACAGGAAACTTTATGCCTCCAAAACCTGATCTGTCATTATCTGGTTTAGAAGAGTTTACAAGTGAGCCTATAGTTATTAAGCCTGTAGTTGAGAACAGTGAAGCTAAGGCTAGTGAAGCAAAGCCTAAAGCAGTTAGGAAGAATAATGGTGCTCCAATTATTGAGGATTGGGTGTCAGAGAGTGAGGAAGAAAATGTGTCTTAAACTAAGATTGAAAAGAAAACAGCTAAGCCTAGTTTTGTTAAGATAGACTTTTTCAAAGCTAAACAAACAAACAAAACTAATAGGAAAACTACTAAACAAGTTGAGCACAATAGACAAAACACTCACATTTCTAGAGGAAACCAAAGAAACTGTAATAATATGATGTCTCAAAGAGTAAGAAGTAATTTTGAGATGATTAACAAAGCTTGCTATGTGTGTGGAAGTTTTGATCACTTGCAGGTAGATTGTAAAAAGGTGAATCAAAACAGTTTCAAAATACAAAACCTATTTGGAATAATGCTAAAAGGGTGAATCATCAGAATTTTGCCAAAATGACTCACCCCAGTCCTAAAAGGAACATGGTTCCAAAAGCAATATTAATGAAGTCTGGCCTAGTATCAGTTAATACTGCTAGACAAGTTAATACTGCTCACCCAAAATAACAGTGAATAGTGCTAAACAAATGATAAATCTTTCCAAATCAGCACATTTAACTGTTAAGTGGCCCATTCACAAGAATACAACATTTAAAAACAGTAATTTTAATCAAAGGGTTAATATTGTTAAGGATAAAAATATTAATACTGTTAGGCCAAAAGCAGTAGTTAATGCTACTAGGCCAAAAGCAATAGTTAATGCTGTTAAGGAAAATAATGTTATTGCTGTTAAGGCCTCAGCTTGTTGGGTTTAGAAACCAAAGACTAAAGTTTTAGACCATGTTTCTAAACACAACAGTGCATCAATCATCCTAAAAAAGTTTGATTATGTTGATGCACAAGGCAAATCCAAGTCAGTGATGGCTTGGGTCCCTAAAAAAAGCTGATTTTCTTATCTAATGTGTAGGGCAATCCACAAATGAATTTACAGGATCAAGGAGTGATTGATAGTAGATGCTCAAGGCACATGACAGGGAACATGTCCTATCTTACAGACTATGAAGAGAATGATGGAGGATACGTTGCCTTTGGAGGAAACCCCAAAGGAGGGAAATTCACAAGTAGAGGTACAATCAAAACTGGTAATTTAGATTTTGAGAATGTGTACTTTGTAAAAGAGTTAAAGTTTAACCTTTTTAGTGTCTCACAAATGTGTGACAAAAAGAATAGTGTTCTCTTTAATGACACTGAATGTATTGTTTTATCTCCAAACTTTAAGTTAACTGATGAAAGTCATGTTTTACTTAAAGTTCCTAGAAAGAAACTCAAATGTATAGTGTATGATTTAAGAATATTGTTCTAAAGGAGGTCTAAACTTGTATCTTTTTCAAAAACCACATCTGATGAAATGATTTGGATAGGAGGCTTGGACACATAAATTTCAAAACTATGAATAAACTGGTTAAGGGAAATCTTGTAAGAGGTTTACCTTTAAAACTTTTTGAAAATAATCAAACCTGTGTTGTGTCAAAGGAAAGCAAAACATAAATCTTCTTGTAGTCCAAAAATGTATGTCTCAATCAGGCCAACCTTTGCATATGTTGCCACATGGGGGGGGGGATTTGTTGGTCTAACTTTGTAAAAGCTTAATGAAAAAGATGTTTGCTTAGTTGTCACAAATGATTATAGATAGGTTTAGTTGGGGTTTTTTTTCTAGATACTAAAATGAGGGATAGTGAGATACTTAAGCCTTTATAACTAGAGTAGAATAATCTAATAGATCAAAAGGTTAGGTAATTAGTGTGACATTGGAAATAAGTTCAAGAATAAGGAAATTGAATCAGTTTTTGTGAGAGAAAATGTATTAAGGAAAGAATTTAGTGTAGCTAGAACTCCTACAAAATGGAGTAGCTGAGGAGGTATAAATATAACTCTAATTGTGGGTGCTAGGACAATGCTAGTGATTCTAAGCTACCTATACTTTTTGGGCTGAAGCAGTTTAATACTGCTTGTATGTGCAAAATAAGATATTAGTTAACTTTAAGCCTCATAACAAGGACCCATATGACTTTTTTCTTGTATAAAAACCGCTTTTAGGCTCTTATGAGACCGTTTGGTGTCCTTGTTAAATTTTAATAACCATAGATCACTGTAGGCAAGTTGATGGTAGCTGATGAAAGGGATCTTTGTGGGTACTAAATTTAATAGTAAAGCATTTAGAGTATTCAACAGTAGAACTAGGATAGTTGAAGAGAACCTGCATCTCCAGTTTAGTGAGAATACACCTAATATTGCAGGAAGTGGACCAAATTAGCTTTTTGATATTGATGCACTAACAAAGTCAATGAATTATAAGCCAGTTATTATAGGAAATCAGTCTAATGGTAATGTAGGTACAAAAGCATGTGATGATGCAGGTAAAGCTAGAATAAAGACAGTACCTGGCAAAGATTACATTCTGCTACCATTGTGGACCGCTGATCCACCATTCTCTTAAAGTTCAAAGAGTTCTCCTGATGCTGGATTCAAACCTTCAGGAGATGATGAAAAGAAGGTTACTGAAGAACCAAGAAAATAAGGTGGTGATCCAAGTAAAGAGGATGAAAGAGATGATCAAGAGAAGGATGCTAGTGTTAACAGCACTAACAATGTTAATGTTGCTAGCATAAATAAAGTTAATGTTGTTGGTATAAAAACAAGCATTGAACTTCTAGATGATCTAAATATGCTTGAATTGGAAGATTATAGCATATTTGAAGATGATGAAGATGGTGCAGAGGCTGACATGAATAATTTGGATACAACAATCCAAGTCAGTCCTATTCCAACTACAAGAATTCATAAAGATCATCCTCTTGATCAAGTTATTGGAGATTTGTAATCAGCTCCACAAACAAGAAGGATGTTAAAGAATTTGGAGGCACATGGGTTTGTTAGTACTATTCAACAAAGAACAAACCATAAAGACCTTCAAAATGGCTTGTTTGCTTGCTTTTTATCACAAAAAGAACCCAAAAAGGTAATTCATGCATTGAAGGATCCAAGCTGGATAAAAGCTATACAGGATGAGCTTCTACAATTTAAATTACAAAAGGTTTGGACCTTGGTGGATTTACCAAATGACAAAAAGCCCATAGGCACTAAATGGGTCTTCAGGAATAAAAAGGATGAAAGATGAATTGTGATTAAAAATAAAGCAAAATTGGTTGCTCAAGGGTACACACAAGAAGAAGGGATTGACTATGATGAAGTCTTTGCCCCTGTTGCAGGAATTGAAGCAATTAGGCTATTTTTAGCTTATGCCTCATTTAAAGACTTTGTGTTGTACCAGATGGATGTCAATAGTGCTTTTCTTTATGGTAAGATTGAAAAGGAAGTATATGATGTCAAACCCACCAGGATTTGAAGATCTAGGACGTCTGATAGAGTATACAAAGTGAAAAGGCCTTTATGGGTACATCATGCTCCCAGAGTTGGTATAAAACCTTGTCAACATATTGTTGGAAATAGGGTCTTTGAGAGGGATGATAGAAAAGACTTTGTTTACCAGAAGGGGGACAAAAGGTATATTTGTTAGTTAGTGTATGTAGATGATATCATTTTTTGCTCTACAAAGAAGTCCATTATGCCACTTAGTTTGAAGAAAATGGATGCATAAGAAGTTTAAGATTGAGTTCTATGGGTGAACTCACATTCTCTTAGGATTGATGTAAAGCATAAGGGGGTTGGGAATTTTTATTGTCAAGAATAGTATGTGACTGAGATTTAAAGAAATTTGGTTTATGATGTCAAGACTGCAAGCACACTATGGAAACTCAAAGCTTTTGCCAAAGATGAAGATGGTGAAGAAGTGGATGTTGATTTAATAGATCAGTGATTGGTCTTTGATGTTATCTTTCGTCTTCATAGTACATGATATTATGTTGCAGTGTTGTGCTGTGCAAGATACAATCAACCCAATGGTTTTTACATCTTTTTTTTCATGTGTGAAAATGATTTTTAGGTACTTAATTAGGTCAATAATATTGGGATCTTTGGTATCAAAGTTTCTCTTTTTGATTTTGGTTGCATACATGATAGTGAATTATGTAGAGAAAGCTTGGATAGGAAGTTAACACAGGAGGTTGTCAATGCCTGGAAGTAGATTAATATCTTGACATATTGCAAGGAAACAGACCGTGGTTGCAAATTCACATTAGGAGTGTGATATGTGGCGGCTTCAAAGTTGGTTGTGGACATGTGCTTTGGATTCAGAATCAATTCTCTTGCATATGGGTATAATTTCTGCTTACCAAAAATCATTTATTGATATCAACTGTACTTTTGCATAATTTAAATCCTGTTTTTCATCAAAATAAAGCATCTAGAGATTAGACATCCACTTTATTAGGGATTGCAATGAAAGAAGTTGTTTCATATGGTTAAAATCCTACTTGAAAGAATGTTGCAGGATATTACTTCAAAAGTTTTGATGTAAGTAGGTTTCAATATTGATTGCTAGTTTTGGAGATGTAAACCTTAAAAACTTTTAACTCTTTATGTTTTTGTAGAGTTTTGTATGAATTAGTACTGTTATTCATGTCATTAAAATTTTCCGCTGTTAAGTATATTTAGTGTTGTTAGTTATACTTAATACTGCTAAGTTAATGCTATTAGTTCTATTAATATGTGTTATAATTAACATTGTGGAAAATTATGAGATAAGTATTGAGTGAGTTGGTGAGAATAAATACAGAAAGAGGATGTGTTAAAATACAGACAGAGTGTTTAGTGAGTAAAAGAATTGAGAGATTAGTGGTGGGTTGATGACAGAAAGAGAGCTGTGTCAATTAAAAAAGACGAATAGGATGTGATCTGGTGATGAAAAAATAGAAGAGAATTTGTGAGTTGGAAAAACAAAAGAGAGTTGAATATATTAAAAACAGAGAGTGTTTGGACTAGAATTAGAGTTAATGCTGGTAACTCAAAGTTAATGCTGGTAGACATAACTTACTACTACTGTTAAAAGTTAATGTTGTTAGGCATAACTTACTACTGTTGTTGAAAGTTAATGCTGCTAGGCATAAACTTGCTACTGCTGTTGAAAGTTAATGCTGCTAGGCATAACTTACAATTGCTGGTGAACATTAATGCTGTTGAGGGTATTTTCATAAATACTTCGATTAAGGGTTTCATTCACTCATTTAATCGATTTCATTCAATCATATACTCTTTAATCACAAACCCTAACTCAATTTCATCATTCATCATCAAAACCCAACACAATAACGACCCTATAGTTTGCTGATACTCTCAATTTGGTCGCGTTTTTGTCTAAACCCGCTGAAAGTGAAGGGTTTAAGCAAATTGTTGATTTTTTGAATACAAACCCTATAAAATATGCACTAACCATCAATCCCACTATCTATACTTCGTGCATTGAATAATTCTGGGCTACTGTCAAGGTGAAAACTATCAATAGGGAAGTACAGTTACAAGCCTTAGTGGATAGGAAAAAGATAATCATCACTGAAGCATCTGTTAGATGTGACCTTCAACTGAATGATGAGGAAGGTACGGATTGCTTGCTAAATGCTACCATTTTTGAAGAACTTACAAGGATGGGGTATGAAAAACTTTCACAAAAGCTTACATTCTATAAGGCATTCTTTTCACCTTAATGGAAATTCCTTATTCATACCATTTTGTAATGCCTAAGTGCTAAGACTACTGCATGGAATGAAATTAGTAGCACTATGGCTTCTGCAATTATCTGTTTAGCTACAAACCAGAAGTTTAACTTTTCAAAGTACATATTTAAAAGTATGGTGAAGAACTTAGAGAATATGTCTGGAAAATTCTTGATGTATCCAAGATTTGTACAAGTGTTTTTGGAGAAACAACTGGAAGGAATGTCAAATCATAAAAGGATTTATGTTACACCCTCTCACACTAAGAAGATTTTTAGAAACATGAGAAGGGTAGGGAAAGGCTTTTCTCGAAGAGAAACACCCTTATTTCTAACAATGATGCTACAAGCTCAAGAAGAAATGGGTGAAGGTTCAACAAATCCTACTGATCCCTGATATGTGAGAAATCACATATCCTTTTTATACCAAAAATGACCTTAAAATGAACAAATTGTGCAAATTATGCTTGTATATTGCTTGTTTTGTCATTTGTGATGTGTAGGTACGGATATAGCAAATAACACAAGAAAACGGTCAAAACCAAACAAACACGGACACGGGAACGGATAGAGTGCACAAGAGCCAGGAGTTGATAGCAAAAAGGTCAAATGGTCAACCATGGTCAACATTGGTCAACCCACAAAAAGACAAGACCTTCAAAATACCAAAAATGTCCTTAATGTTAACACAAGTTCACCAAAAGTCCCAAAAACCCTAACACCGTTAGTCCATAACTAACGGTTGTTAAATGTGTTTTATAAAACCCTTTTTACCTTTACCCAAGCCCAAAAATTACACCAGACCAATCTATTTTATAAATCCCGAGCCCAAGTCCCTACTTTTTACCCTGGGTCAAATAAGTCAAACAAACATGGAAAAAGGGCGCGGGAATTTGTTGTTACTATTCATCATCTTCCCAAAGTTTACCCTATGTAAAAATCAAAAGGATAAAAACCTCACGCCTTCACTTATCCTAGTTGGTAAAGACAGCATACAAGTACTAAGCTCAACATTGCACAAATAGCGGGTATCAAATCTTGTGATTGGCTACACGGGCTCAAGGGGTTGACACGCGTGCTACAAAGAAACACACCTTGATGGGAATTTTGTACTAAAACCAAGCCAAAAGAAGCACAAAGCCTCTGATACAAGGATTGCCAGCTTAGCAATCCGTGTGCTCACTTATTAATCCAAGGGTTAAGATTGAAGATCCAATGATTGGCAATGATTGAAAGGCCAAGATTAAATCAAGGGGAGCGTATGCAGAGGTCTAGATCCTTCTCTCCAGGCATATAAATACAAGACCTCTTTCACTCACAGCGGATCATCTAGTGTAGCTTTAGTGTAAACGTAGTGTAGCTTATTGTATTTCTAGCTTATGGTAGTTTAAACTCTTGTAATTTTCATTAAAAGCTTTGTAATTCAGTTTTCATTAATAAAATTTGCATCTTACTTTTAATCTTGTGTTTAAACTGTCTTTACTTAATCTGCAATAACATGGAAAATGGTTTAATAAATTTATAAGCTCTTATAATCTGTATTTATCATTACCTTAAGCTAGCTACTCTCTCATTTTAAGCTCTTAAAGATAAAAGAGCTTATTACTTTATATTCACCCTTTAAACATAACCAAGTTAATAATGGAAGGAAACCAAATTTTGGAGGTTTCCAGGACACACACAGTTATTCCTAGGATAGCTGGGAGGCTTGTTGACTAGGCTCTTGGAGCATTAATATGCCTTGTTTAAGCAGAGGCTATTGTAAGTTTTCATTTTCCTTTTTATAGCTTAATTCTGCATTTAGCTTAAATAGTGCTTTGTATTTGCTTATTTCTGTTTAAGGTAGCTTATTGTAGCTTATATTAGTAGGTTAATGCTTAGTATTGTCATTTAATAGCTTAGATCTTAATCTGTTGGTTTGTTTATAAAAATAGTGAAAAATCCAAAAAATATTAGTAGATACTGTTAGCTTATCATCTCTGCTTATTTTCGTTAGTAAATCTGTTCATTAGGTTGGTTAAAAGCTTGTTGATATCTGGTATTTGATTAATAAATCTTAATCATTAATCTCATAAGCTGAAAATGAAAATGGACTTTTTAAAGGGGTGTTTGGGTCAAGGCAGTACTAACTTAAGTTAGTACTGCCAAGGTCCTTTTGGTCCTTTAAATTGATTTCAATTATCATTCAAAGGTTTATTAGTGTTGGATTTAAGGTTATTAAAAGCTCATATTAGTTTTTAAGAGTCTAAGTATTGCTAGTTAGAATCTGAGCTTATTTTAAGCCTCTAAAAATGCTTTAGCTGCCTTAAATTGTTTAAGCTGCTTTTATTGATCTATTTGATTTGGTTTTGGTTGATTAAAGTTGTAGAAATTAGCTGCTTAGGTCTGCTCTTGTTGGTCTAAAAGTTTTTGTTAAGTTTTCATGTCAACTGCATCAGTAGCAAAAATAGGCAAACAACCACTTTTAAGCTCATTTATCAGAGGGTATTAGTAGATTTTAGGTCTTGATTTTAAAGTATTCAAGTAGATCTTAGGTCATTATTAATCTGTTTCAGCTTATTTTTCAAAAATCAGTTAATTAAGTCATCTGTTTTTGAGCTTAAAATTAGCTTTTTGTCTTTTCATTCAAAAACCAAAAGTTAGGTAAAACTGCATAGGCAGCTTTTTCATTAAGCTTTTTCATTAAGCATTTGATTTTCAAAATACTTTTTAAAAGTGGTTTTGTGTAGTTTATTAGTCAAGTTTTAAAGTAGTATAAGCTGAATTGTCATAAGGATCCATTAGCTTATCTTAAAATAAGCTTAAAGTTGTCTCCAGGGACTGTTTGGTTAAAAGTTGTATCAAAATGCTTATTTGAGATTTTTAGCTTATTGCCATAAGTTTTTGTTCAGTTTCTGTCTTAACTAGCTTATTAGGTTTATATTAAGTTGTTTGTAGCTTATTAGGTCCAGGATTTAGCTTATTAGTCTTTTCATAGAAAAAACCAAAAACATCAAAAACAGCATAAGTAGTTTTTTTATTGTGCTTTTTCAATGCTTAATTGAATTTCAAAATGTCTTTTGTTTGTTGTTTCAAGTAGCTTATAAGCTGATCTTTAAGTAGGTATAAGCTAGATTGTCATAAGGTTCCTCTAGCTAGCTTAAAAATAAGCTCAAAGTTGTCTCATTGTCTGTTTTGAGCTCAGTTGTGTCCCAAGTGCTTTTTCAGCTTATTGTCTTTTAATTTGCTTATTTCTTGTTTAAACTAGCTTATTAGGTTAGAAGTTAGTTGCTAGTAGCTTATTTGATATAGTTTTAGCTTATCTTAGTTTCGAGCTTATTAAGTTTTCAAAAAAGTAAAAAAATGGTTAAGTGAATTCTGTCTGATTTTTAAGCTGTTTTCTAGCTTATTAGTGATTTAGAAAAAGTTGATTTCACAAAAATAGCTTATTTTTATCTGCTTTATAACTTTGCTTTTTAGGTTTTTGCAAAAATAAAAAAAAGGGGAAGACGGGAAATCAGGGGTGAGCAAGCTCGAACCCCTGACCTCAACCCTTTATAAGCCTCAACACACACACCACTAACCAACGTGCCCTTGGGACTTTTACGTCCAGGTTTGCAAACACATTCCTTTTAACACCTTTTTGAGCTCTTTTTAGAATAAGCACTTCGAGTGCTTATTTTCTTTTTCCTGGCTTATTCTTTTTAGCTTATTCGTAGGACTTATTTTTCATACAATCTTTATAACTTTAGTAATTTTTAAGAATTTTCTTAGAATTTTTAGTCAATGTTTAATATTTTTCGTAAATTAATTTTGTTAAAAACTTTTAAAAATCATAAAAAATAGAAAAATAATCAAAAAAATAATTTTCTTTTTTATAAATTTTTTTTTATCATATTCTAGGCTTAGATTTTAAATTTACTTTCGTAGGGTTAACATTTTGTAATTTCATTTTTTAAAGAACGGGATTTGATCCCGGTTCTCGTTTTCTTCTTTTTTAAGCTTTAATCACTCTCGTTTTAGAATTTCCTTAGCGTTTTCTTTTCAAATAGTCAAATAGGATTAGAAAAAGTTTAAAAATCATTTAGGGTTTAATTTTAGTATGCTTGCTTATTTGTCGCGTTTTATTGAATTCCCGTTAACGTTTTTAGTTAAAATTTGTTTTCCATTAATTGTTTTTAAGTGTTTGCATTAATTTTCCCGTAGCTTTAGAAATCCAATCATTATCTTGTTCCATTCAAGCATCGATTATCAAAATGACTCTCGACTTTCAATTGCATTCCTCGTTGGGGATAACGACCCGGGAATCATACTCCCGGTTTACTACATTGAGAGATTTTTGATTCTTATCCCTTATATTATATATTTATAAGTATATTTTATATATTTATTTATATATTTATATTTATAATTTAAAGGGTTGAGTCAAGTCCAATCAATTTTTGGCGCCGCTGCCGGGGAGGATTGTATACGATTGTTGAGCCGTTTGACAATTTGTGTTTGAAGATCCTTCCGTGTGAAGTTATTTTGCTTATTTTCTTATAAAAAAAATATACAAAAATATTTTTCTTTTATTAGTATATATATAATATAAAAAAAATCAAAAATTTAAAAACATTGTCCATAAAAAAAAGAAATAAAATTCACCATCAATATAATACTTTCAATTGAAGTATTATCATTAATAAGTTCCCGAACCAAAGATCAAAAACTTACCTTTTGTGTCTCTCGCGAGGTACGGTTCACCTTTGAAAGTTAAACAAACTATAAGAGGGGTATAAGGCGGGTTGTTCCTAGGAACTACGACCCTAAAGGAGAAAGGTTTTTAATAGCTTCGCGCTTTCTACGCCTTCCGTCCTTTGTGCGTTTTTCTCTTTGAAGAGTTACCGAGAAGCGAGTTGATTATTAGGTTTAAGTGTCTTATCTCATTGTCCGTTATTAAAATACATTGTGAATACATTGTTGAAAAACCAAAAAAAAAGAAAAAAAATTAGTATAAATTTTCTTTTTACATTTTAGTGCATGCGCACTCGTTCTCAATCTCGTAATTCTAACCGTCAACTAACACAAGTCCACTGCTTTTTTGTTGAACCATTTAATTTGTGGAACCAATTGATAATCAAGCTCCTCCGTAGTTATGTGGCACGCAATATTTATATGCTCAATTGCTCGAAGACCCAACGTGGGTTATCGAGGATGCCATTTTGTGCCGAGATTCACGCGGACACTTTGAGCTTAAGCACGGTTTGCTTACCCTCGTTCAAAAACAATACAATTTTTGACATGTCAAGAAGAACACTCTGCTTCACATTCGTTATTTAAAAAGATTCAATTCTACGATGAAGTTCTCGAACGTCCCGAGTACGTCAGTAAAGCTTATGCTTTTCCCATTTTCCCTCGAGGTGCCGCCAGGATTTGGCTTGAAAAAGAACCCCCTCGATCGATTCTTACATGGATGATATTGTTGCGAAATTTCATCAACAAATTTTTCCTACTTCCAAAACAACAATCTTCGAAATGAAATCAACGAGATTTAACAATGTTTGATGAACTTTTTATGCGGCACTGACCGTTTGA
The DNA here is from genome assembly GCA_026074375.1 of Tanacetum coccineum. Taxonomy (NCBI): domain Eukaryota; kingdom Viridiplantae; phylum Streptophyta; class Magnoliopsida; order Asterales; family Asteraceae; genus Tanacetum; species Tanacetum coccineum. The sequence goes on along the minus strand of BQNB010094400.1, from coordinate 13,096 downwards.
TGATATTCTTCGAGGATTGCCCAATCGGATTTTTGGAATTACATCAACACGAATAATTTTATAATGCTTTGAACTTAATGATCAAGATTCATGTATTCCGACGCGGAGTGGCAATCTTTTTGGATAAAATGCCGAGATTGCCTAAGAATCAATCGAGAGCAAATCAAGTTCGTAATTCACTTAACAAACGGTGTTGCCAAGTGTTGTGCGAGCAATTCTACCCGGGTATTTCTCGATGTTGGCGACTTAAAGATATGTGAAGCCTTACTTCTTGATATGATAAACAAACCAGCTCCCGCTCCGTAAAAGAGGTAGAGAAAGTTGTTTTACTTGCGGTGGTGCTATTCTTACGAAATTGTCCCGCCACCGATGGCAAGTTTTATCGGGGACTATATTCAAGAGTTCATCTCTCAAGCCGGCAGGCTAATTTTCAATCAAGGAAATACAGTTAACGAGCCCCAATTGTCTAATCAAATTCGACCCTCCCGTTTCCTTCCGTTCACAAAACCAAGGAAATACCAAACCGTTACTAACAAACGGGGAATAACTACAACCAAGGCTTAAATTTTCGTCCCCGATTAATTCAACCTGTTCCCCAAGCTCCCCTTACAAGCTCCGGCTCCGTATAACCAAGGTGGTCGAAGGATGATTTTCAAAATTATGTCAAAGCTAATGATGTAGTGATGAGAAATATGCAGAATCAGAATTAAAATTTGCATAATCAAATGACTAATTTAACGGAATTGCTTTCCATATCGTGAATTCTAATAGCTTCTATTCAGGTTCAGGGAACACTCTCTAGTAATTTCCATTATATCCGAAGGTAGATATTGAAGGGTATTACCAACGAAGCGGTGTTGCTTATCAAGTACCCTCGTTTCCTACTACCTTTTACTTCTCTTCCTTTAAAGTAGTGGGAAAGTGAACGAGTGTGAACAAAGGACTCGTTCATACCTATAATAAGGAAGCACCAAAGACGTCAAACTAGGGTATGACAAATTTAATCCCAAGTACAATTTGAGCCGGTTGTTGCTCCGTTGTGCTTCGATGCCTACCAAAACCATCGATTCTGTTCCTTCGAGACGAATGGATTGAAAGGCTCGTAAAAAGCCTAATGACCAAATTGAGAAATTCTACGAAATCTTTAAAGATTTGAGTTTCGAAATTAGCCTCACGGATGCTTTAATTCTGTAGGATCGTTTATTTCATAACACAGTGATGATTCTTGTGATTGGGCTAATTTCTAGAGAGAGAATATCTAGAGAGAGAAAATGTGTTTTCTATGAAAAGAGTAAATGACTAGCTTACCTCTTCCAAAGTTGAAGAGGATTATTTAGTTACTTACAATATACAGGGTATTAGTACCCGACCTTAATACCTCGAAAAAACATACGATATAACTATTTTACTACGAACTATTATAACATTAAATATAGGGGTGAACCGAGTCTTTTATTCGTATCTACAAATTCCCTAAGGGTGGTCACCCTTGAAAACACTAGACTTAAGCTCTTCCAGCTTGCAGTCTTTTGATTCGTCATGTTAATCTAGTAATTTTGTTGTAGGATCTTTAGATAACAATTGAGTTGTTCACTTTGACTTGTTTGATTTTGTATGAGATTTCTTGAGAATCATCAGCCAAAACTTAATCTCTCATCATCTAGGATTTGTTGCATCTTGTGGCACTTGTGAAGAAGAATATGATATCAGAGTTTGCGGAGCTTTGACACCATTTATGAGAATCTTTCATATTTTCCTATACAAGTTTAGGTCGTGTTTGAGCATTCGGTTATTAACTTGACATTACTGGAACTGGGAATCTCCATCTCCATCTTTAAATGATCCTGTAATGAAATAGTTAGCAATAAAGAGAAAATTGATTTGAAAATCAGTCTAAGTGTTAATTATGAAAATATTTTGTAACACTTCGATAGTTTTGATTAGTTGTCAAATGTTCAATAACCGTCAATTCTTATGCTGGAACAAGTTTGATTCACGTAGAATCGCACCATCGTTTCTTTCCAGTTGACACAAGTTTGATTTTTGTAGAATCGCACAAGTCACCTACCTAGAGCTTGTTTGATGTAGGCTCTAGCATGATTTCCATCTTCATAGTGAATTACTTCGTAATCACTCGGTGTTCTGGCAAATATCTCAAGGATAATGCGTAGGACTATTAAGATTACTTGTTTCCACGTGTATGACAGGACAAGGAAATGAAATGTGTCTAACGAGATAAATTGATGATTATATGGCTCTAGACTGACAAGTGCCGCTTTGATATTATAATAGAGGGCTGGAGTGACTGCCACTTTTCAAGACCGACTTACTGGAGTGAGTGAGACAGTAGATTGCATGTTTAGTCTCGTGACAAATGAGACAAGTTTCTTTCAAGAGAAACTCGAATGGGCTGGGAAGGGTTGTGCATTGCATCACTGGGGCCAGATTGTCGTCTTTCAATGTCAGCATAACTTGGGATTTGAAGTATATGTATTGTCACGGTTTCTGCCTAGATTATGGAGGGTTCTTTCTTTACTCACTTTTTTGTTTATTCTTTTCATTCTTCACCCCTTCAGTGCTTACGGAACTTGTTGACTAGCACCTGTTGGGTATATTCAGTACTAGCTCCATCTCAGTCGTCAATTCCCTTGTTCTCACATTACTCCTTTATCGATACCTTAAGGACTTTTTACTAACTGGTGGATTGTCCCTGGGTAGATCCCTCCGGATCTGGCAGGATCATAGGAACGAGTACCTAACCTTACCATCTTATATCTGCGATTAAAGTAAAATTCATGCTTCAGTCTTTGTACAGGTACATTGCCCATAATATCATGTTGAAAAACTAAATCAGGTTTTATGATATAATCTATCAAGTGTTTAGTACCCGATTGTTTTTGAATTTCAGAAAAGCTCCCCTCAACATGTGCCATCGGCTATTCTAACCTGTTTTGCAAATGGGGGTGGAGATACATCCTGAGATACCTTAGAGTTATGATCATATTTAGTTATCACTGTGTTTGGAAATATTTAATGTCCTCTCAATAATTGAGGGATTGTGTTAGTGTCAGATATGGTTAATTTTGAAGAATTTTTTTGTTAAACTCAAAAAACCTGGTTTTTAAGTTTAATGAAAAAACTCATGAAAGATTCTTAAATGCACATAACATCAAATGTCCATAAAAGTTTGATGTACAAGATGTATGTTGCATTAACCGTGATATTGATTCTAATCATTACTTCTCTTGAAGTTGGTAGCCAATATCTCTAAGTCTTCCACTAATGATGCATTTGAGATTTCTGATCTTTAAGTTTCTCCTAAATATCTCGATGACCTGTAGGTTTTTGTAGTGGAGGTAGTGGTGGTGGAAGTGTTGATGTTGTATCAGTTGTCTTTGTTATGCTAGAGGGAACATCAGCTGATGCAGTGAGAGCTCTGAAGATTTGGTTCCTAGTTCTTTTGTCTCTCTAAGACCGGTTACACTTTACAATCGGCACCTGCATTAAATTGAACACACTCTCCCCCCCAATCGATGACCCATTTTCTATTGAAAGAGCTGTAGTCTTTGATTGAGTGTCAAATTGTCCGGATTGATTTTCAAACAACACTTTTACCACCGTGGTTAACACAAATAATTTTGAAGAATCAATTAAGAAAAATTATTTGGTTATCAACAGAAGATTCTCTTTCGAATTAAGAAAATGCACTGTACCGTTCAATTAATCCCATTGCCTGGATTTAAAAGTCATCCATGCCCGCGTAAAATAAATTACCGTTTTAGGAACAATTGTCTTTCAGACGAAATCTTTCTTCAAATGAGAACGGTTTGCAATTTGAAGTTATTGCAAACCATTTGGTAATTCCAAAATGATTAAAATATTTAAAAAGTCTAATTTTATGTACTTGTGTACAAGGATACAGGAAGGACACTTCATTTTACTCTTCCTCTCCTTCTTGAAGGCGTTTGGGGTTTCAGGGGTTAAACTCTTATCAAAGTAGTGGGGTGAAAATTCGAAACGCTTCTTGGTAAAAGCTTTTTTGAGGATATCTGCCTTGATAGTTATTTCACGATGTAGAGTTCTAAACCACTACATTTTCACATTGCTCTCGAATGAAATGGTGTCGTATGTCGTTGTGCTTAGATCGTGTAGGGTGGGGCATGTTGACAGCTTAAACAATGGCATTTTGTTATCACATTACAGAGAATCTTATTGAACAGATAGCCGTTAGTCTTTTAGCTTGGATCTCATCCAAAGGATTGAGCACATTCATCCAGACAATTGCAATGTTTTTCCGCCTCTGTTGTTGAGATGGTCGTGCTTCTTTGCTTCTTTGATGACAGTAAAATCAAATTCTATCTCCAAGAACTGAGCACTCTGACGTTCTTCTTCTCGAATCTTGAAATCCCGCATGATTCGCATCTGATAAGCTGGTAGTGACATAGCTTGTCCTTCGGATACCAAAAAGACCAATGTTAATGGTTTCCTTTTAGGACCAAAAGCTACGTTTGATTGCTTCAAGTGCTTTTTGGTAGGCTCTAGGCTCTGATATCTAGCAACATTGCACACAGCGAATACTAGTTGGGCTACTGGCTGTAAGGTACATTAGGAGCCAGCATTCCTCTAAATTGTAGTTTGGTAGCTAGAATCCCAAGAGATCTCTTCCAGTTTCAATCGATCCACCATTGGTTGTATCGAGGGGTCAGAGTGATCCATCCATATTCTTTAAGGTTCGAGATATATTTTGCTTGGTTAATAAAATTGCCTCTAGGCCTATGAGAAACTTGTAGTCTAAGAAAAACGACATGGTCCCATCTTGACATCTGAAATTTAGATGATCATTTCGTGAAAATATGTGACTGCATTACGATCTGTTGAGGCAAACATAATCGTCATCTACGTATATTTGAACAAAGTTAGAATATGTTTGCTGATTTACTGTGTATATAGTTGGATCCACGCACCCTTGAAGAAATTATGGCCAAACGGAACTTTTGATTTGTGTGTATACCCCGCCCTTGGTGCATGCTTTAGCCCATAAAGAGCTTCTTTCAGACGATAAACGTGAGTAGGATTTATCTGGTTTCTAATCTTTCAGGGCTGACTGACCAGACTTCTTCATGAAGATCCCATTTAGAAAAGTAGTTTTGACATCCATGTGGTAGATGATCTTTATCTTGTTGCAGCTTTGGCAATGAAGTTTAATGAGCTCTATCGTGCAAATGGAGCAAAACGATTCTCAAATCATACCTTCCTCCTGCGATATCCTTGCAACTAACCGAGCTTTGTTTTTCAGTGACATCACCATATTCATCAAGCTTCACCTTTGTAGATCCACTTGAGAGCGATAACCATTACAAGATTGGGCGAGGATCTAATTCCATTACTTTTAGTCAATCAAATTCGTGATTTTCATTTGCATGGTTGAAACCAGCAGTTTTCTATCACGGACATTTTGAAGTTCTTGGGTTCGACTTTAGGATAGTTCAGTATGGTAACAAGCACCACAAAGCATCGGATGCTAACTCCATTTTATGGTGATACAGGACGAGAGGGATTGCCAACGATGTTATCAGGAGGGTGAGCTTTGGTCATCTTCTATGATGATCTTTTGTGGTGGAGTAACTTGGTTGGGTTCAGCTAAAAATAACATCCCCTGATGTTGATGTACAGAATAGGTTCTCCTGCAATGGGTTAAGCTGAGGGATGAGGTCAGCTTGAGTATTGAGGTGTCTTCGATAGTTGGTCCAGCTGCAACTCTTGAGGAAAGCACTGGAGGATGACTTGTAAGGGATGACAGTGTATGATCTTATAGAAGGTGCATCTTTGAGCCAATCGTTGTCGAAACAGATGTATTTGTTGAAACAATTGAGCGCTTAACTAAGTAGCGAGGGATGGTTCATATCTGTGATTGATCAAGTATTCATCGAACATACGGTTGGAATAAATCTCCAGTTCTTTTATGTTGGTGGAATGTATGTAGTTGCAGGACAGGCGATGGGGCAGAGCCCTGAATTGAGTTTGTCTAGGGGTCATGCATGATAGGCTAGGGTCTTTTTTGGGTTTTTTTACTGAATGATGCGTAAAGGAGCCATTGTCTGATGCATCTCATCGAAGTGACGTGAATTGTTTCATTAATCGACGAGTTTTCGTGATATGTAGATTACTATAGCATTGCTAAGAGCATACCAACGAAAATTCCCCATGTAGCTTTGGCTTGAAATTTTTCCTAGATCTTCGTATTCATTGTAGGATAGCTAGAGCACCCAAAATACTCGGAGAAAATGTAAGATCAGGCTTCTTATCATGTTCAGTCATAAGGGGTGTGTTTGTGACGAGTATGAATTAGGGATCGATTTTGGGTGTAACAAGCAGTAGCTACAGCTTCTGCCCATAGAAACATCGGTGCTTTTGAGAATATCATCATTGTACGTGCTGCTTCCACAAGTGTACGATTTCGTCTTTCGACAACGCCGTTTTGTTGAGGAGTTCTCGGAACAGACTTTTGATGAAATATGCCCACACCTTCATAGTATTTAGACATAACTTGGTTGACGAATTCCGTTCCATTATCTGTTCGGATGTATCTGACTGTTTTGTTGAGACCAACCTGTATTTGCTTAAGAAAGTTGATGACAAACTCTGGAGTTTCATCCTTTGATCTCAAAAACTTTACCCATGTGAATCTTGAATAGTCATCCACGATGAATAAAATGTATTCTTCCCATAATATTTAGGACTCTCATTGGACCACAGATATGTGAAGGTATGAAGAACTTCATATTTGTGTTTTCAGATTTTGGTTTGTGGGAGAACTTCTTGCTTTTTCCAAGTTGACAGGCTGAGCAAAGATGATCTTTTTCAAACTTCAATCTTGGTAGACCTCTAACCAGATCTTTTCGAGCAAGATCATTGATTGTGCCGAAGTTTAAATGGTTTAAACGACGATACACAGCCATGATTTGACTTGGAAGCTTGGACAACTGCGCTATTGGTGAAGACTTCACTATATATCCTTCGAATTCGTGTACAAATTGGGCGAGACTCTTTAAGTAAGTCTGCACCATTAATATCACGAACAAAGCAAGAATGCTTTCTGAAGGCAACTTCAAGATCAGAATCACAAAATTGCCTCCAGAGATAGATTGTGTCCAAGTCCCTCTAGTAGTATACTCTGGTGATACACTGTCCACCAATACATAATCTAAATACCATGATAGCTCCGAAGTGATCATTCCCGATTGACGGACCGATGAACTTTGCCCAAAGTCTTGTGCTTTGAACGATTCCCCGTATTATGTTTTGAACACAAAAACCTGAGAGTCAGTGTACCAAAGGTATGACCTGTATCGACCTGCATTTGAAAAACATTCGAGTGTGGAGATTGGAATTTTGTTCCAAATTTTGTTGGGGTCCTGGTGGTTAGCAGTTTATGATAGAACATTGCACAAGAAAGCGTAGTGAAAGGGAACAGTTCACTAAGGCAAATTTCTTTCCTGTGGGTCTCCATTGATAACCACAATTCAGTTTTCCTAAGGCGACTTTCTTTCCTGTGGATCTCCATTGATAACCAACATTAGCAAATAGTTTGCCCGTTGCTTTCTAAACCTGCTTGGTCTTGTTCAAACTGTTATCAGACAGTTTGCCTTTTGGTTTCCAGATCTGCTTCCCTTTATTCAAGACAATTTTAACAGTGGGGGTAGCCTTACAGAGTCAAATATTAACAATCACACATTTCATGATTTGCGAATTCAAACATTTATTTACGTTTTGCACACAGATTCTGAATTCGATTAATTAGAAACATGCTTAGAGTAATGCTGAATCAACTCGATTCACTTTTGTCAAAACAGTTTATTTGTTTCTAGGTTGGTCTTCTACTTTCTTGTTATTCACATCTAGCTGGCAGGATATATTGTGCTTTGTTATTGCTTTTAGGCTTTTGATCCGCTTGATCGAGTGGAAATGTTACTCCCTGTGAAGGTATTACCTTGGACATTAGACGGTTGAGTTTTCTGGTGCACTCCATGTTTCTGTGTGTTATTAGTAGATGTACTGCATGTATACTAAATGTAACTTGCTTTTGATGGAAGGAGCCTTGCTATCTCTTTCGGTGAATTCTTTTGGCATGTGCCAAGAACATATTATACCAATTCCTAGGAAAGATTAGGGTATTGACAAGCATAGTTAATACATTATCCAGTGGTTAATTACTCTAGCTTCCTCTACAATCTCCTAACTGTTTTACACTCTCCTTTAGATGGTTGATATGGTTAATGAGCATTCCTATTGTTTTAAGGCGTGGAGGGATTGGTTCGACATCTATGGCATACAGTCAGGAGCAAGAACTTTGTTTAGACGACTTCTATCCGGCATTTCATATTTGCCTTCTAATTGAGCTTTAGACTCACTGTGTAACAAGGAAGAAGTCTTTTCATTAGTGGCAGAACGCGTGATTGAATAGATCTCAAACAATTTCCTTGTAAGCTGTTTCACTCTTCTAGTTCTACTCTAACGCATCATTTTGTTCAATTAGAGCCGTGAATCGGTAGCATTATAAGTCACAACTTCTGTCATTCACATTAGAGACTAGAACTTTCAAGTCTCTAATCACGTTGTCTTTTTCTTGAATCTGATGTTCGAGATTCTTGATCTTAAAGAATGAGTTAAAATCAGGAGCTTCCTGTGATGTTTGTGATTTGTTATTATCAAAACTTTCTTGAAGATGTTGATACTTTAATTGCAAATTTAGGTATTCCCTTTCAAGTTTTGAAATATGTTTTGACTCATTATGAACTTTAGACATCTCAGCTTCAAGATCTAGACAACGTGATTTTTCCACATCATACAACAGTTGATTCGACAAACAATTAGCAATCAGATTCTCATTTTCAATGAGAAGGTTTTTCTTTACAATTTCAGCACATTGCTTGTCTACAGTATTCTGGTCCACTTCGTCATTCATTTGATCAAAAATTTCTTCCATTACTTTAACTTCTTTAAAGAGGGCCGTTTGAACTCCTGCAAAGTGTTCTTTAAGAGTTTTGAAAAATGGAATAACTTCAGTGAGGTAACATCTTTTTGTTTGCTCAAAACCTCTTTCCCCTTCTGTAACACCTGTTGGGGTGATTCTCTTTTTGCAAGTTTTGTCAAATTCCGTAAAAAGTTGTGTGAGTACATAAAGATTAATCTTCACTTGACTTTTAGTTGGAAGAACTCTGGGGACAAGCTTGACAGGAGTATTGGGTGGATACACTGTCAATGCTGAAAGTGGTTTTGGAACTGAGGTCTCAGCCTTTTTCCTGTCATTTTCATCTATGGACCAAAATATCTGTTCTGGGGTCAGATTTCTTTGTGGAGCAAAGGTTGCAAGAAGGTTCTCCTTCGAGTAATCTGGGGGGGCAATCCTAACTTTATTTTCCACACATAGAGGGCTTTTCATTTTCTCCATCATTCTTTTCCTAGTTATCTCAGCCATATCACGAGTGTCCTCTGAGTCATGCACAACAGGACGTGCATGATTGGACATGACTAATACATGACCATTATAGAGGGCTGGTTGAACTTGCTTCGCACGAGTGAGATATAAGGGATTTTTGTAGCCTATCGCTACCTTGTTCTTTTCATCATAAAATGATTTTGGTTTACATATCATGTGAACCGTTTGAACAGACTGATCTTGTTTGTATAATCTATCTTCAACCTTTTCTTTTAGCCTTTTTATGTCTAAAAACTCTTCAAGGAATTTGTCTTCTTTTTGTTTAAAATCCTTTTTCAAAATGATCGCTTCTTCCCTCACTATCTTATGATGGTTAAGGGTAGAACGAAGTTGCAATTGTGCAGAATGAAGTTCCGATTTTAAAGAAGTTTCTTTTCGATTTCGGTCAGAGATAATTATTCTCATTTGTTCATCAATCTTTCGTTCTCTATCAGTTAATTCAAACTTAGCCCGTTGTTCATACACCCCGACCAGTTCCTTATATCTCGCAAGTTCAGAAGTCACTGAGTCATTAACTACTTTATCCTGCTTATTTACTGACATACTTTGGACACCCTGTTCATGCATTTCATTGAGAATTGACATCAATGCATCATTTCGTACAGAAGATACATTACTTTGTACAACATGTTCTTCGTTGTCTTCCATATACTGATCATACGAAATAATATTACTATCACTCGTATAGTCAGCATCAGAGCCAACAACGTAGTTGTGTTGTACATCGCTTTGCATCTCGTGTACTTCATGATACTTATCTTTACAATCTGAATCGTATTTACTATCTTGTACCTCAGATGGAATATTTGAGCCCTAAGATGCCTCGGCTTCTTCAGATGTGAGATTTGCCATGAACATGGTCTGTGTAGTGGGACCCTCATCAACATCAGAGTCGAATGCATCACATTCATCAGCTTCAAAGACATGGTCCACATTGAGTGCTAAATCATCCACATCGTCATCAAAATTGGTGACCTGTTCTACAGCAAGAAACAATAGCTGCTCTTCATCCAGTACTGCTCCATTCTCATGAGCATGCATAAGCAGCATCTTGTCTTTGAAGTAGTCAGAATCCTGAGGTCGCTTTGGTTGTGGACATTCTCGTGCTATGTGCCCGATTCCTTTGCAGTTGTAACACATAATGGGTTTAGCTTGACCATGATTCATGTTTCCAATTCGGTTCTGACCTCCCACATTCCCAGTTCCAACAACTCCTCTTGGATAGTTCCTCTGAAATGGTCTTCCTTGATTATTCACATTGTATCTACCACGAACATCCTGAACAGCAACTCTGTCGTCTTGAACTGTAGTTTTGTTCCTTGCATTAGAAGACATTCTGAGTTGATTGTTTGTTTGAGGAAGATGCGATTTGTACGATTGAGTGAGGAGGGTAAGTGTGTTGGTTAGACTTTCGATCAAGTTGTCAGTTGAAGTGCTTCCTGAGTCCAGTTGAATGTTATCAACAAGTGATGGTTGATTTAAGGATTGTGGAGACTCAGATGATTATGTTGGATACTTTTGATTTAATGCATTAGACACTAGTGCCAAAGGGTCATTAGTCGGTTGACTGAACCTCTCCATCATCATTCTATTCTCATTAGCATGTACCTCATGCTGCTTCAAGTAGGCATACAACTGATCAAAGTTAGACTCTTTCAAACCTCTGTTTAGTTTAACTTCAGTAATGAATCTACTCCATTCAGGTAACATGTTGTTCACAAACATAGAGTTGAGCTGCATTCTGGGCATGGTCATCTTAATGTTTCTCATATAGTTAATGAGCTTTGTAAACCTAACATAGTATACATGAATGGTTTCTCCTTTGATTTGACAGAAGTGTTCAAATTCATCGTATAATTGAGATTCCCGGTCATCCTTTGTCAACTCAGAACCTTCCAGAATCATCTTCACATTGTCCCAAATATCTTTGGCGTCAGTATAGTGGTTGATGAGAGAGTAGATGTCTTTTGGTATACCTTGAAGTATGATATTTGTAGCACGAATGTCAGCTTTATACCTGTCCTTTTGTTCAGCTGAAAGGTCGGCAAAGACTCTAGCACGTTCTGGACCTAGATGAAGTGCACCCTCACCTCCTTCAGTAAGGGTATCTCTCATTGTTCCCATTTGAAATGGACCTTCAGTAATTGATTTCATTATATTCTCTCCATTATCTTTTCCCAGACAATACAGACGAATCCGTTGTTGCCATGATTCAAAGTCTGTTCTATCAAGCATTGGTGGGCGGGTATCGGAACCGGCATACTGGATATCTTCTGACATATTAGACATCTTGATTTATAGTTTACGGGATTTTACAAGTCTAAGATTTAAACCGATAAAAGATTTAACGGGATTTTACAAAATCACTAGAAAACCGTAAATGAATGATCGTTTGATGTTAATGTTCGTTTGTTGTTTGAATAATGTCTTTTAAGTCCTTGATTATGGTTAGATTTGATGATTTGTTATGGTTTAATTAAGTGTCGATTTAAGTCCAAAGTCCGAAGATGACCTAGACTAATTTTACTTAAAACACAAGCAAACCGCCACCAAGAACTACACCAAACCGCCACTGAGATGAGGCAAACTACCGCTGGAAATCAAGCAAACCGCCACTATTAAAATATAGCAAACCGCCGTGTAAATTGAACAAACCGCCGCGTCCAGTAAAGCAAACCGCTGGCTGAATAAACAAATCAAACCGCTGCCAGTAGCTATCCAAACCGCCGCCTGAATTATTCCTCAAACCGCTTCCTAAATTGACCAACTCGCCGTGTGATTTAATAAGCAAACCGCCGCTAAGAAAAATCAAGTAACTCGCTGCCTGTTGTTTAATAGCAAACCGCCGTGAATTTTGGCAACTCGCCGTCTGAAAATTAAAGTAACTCGCCGGCTAAACTTGGCAACTCGCCATGAGTTTTGACAAACCGCCTCGAGTAACTCGCTTCCTGTTGGTAACTCGCCTTTGACTGGTCAAACCGCCTTGTACCTTTTTCCTAAAAACGTGGATCTTGTCCCCTCTTTTATCAAACCGCCACTTAGAATATGATTTAATAATCAACCCACCACGAAGAACATAAGCACGAAATAAGCAATTTTCAACCAAATAAGCTTTTTACCCACGTAAATAAGCTATAAATGCTTATAACTAACTTGGTAGGAGATGATTAATCAAACACTAACACGATTATCCTTGTGGATCTTCACAAACACACCAAACCGCCACATAGAACACATAAATAAGCCATACCTTTTCAAGCTTAGATTTCGATCTTGATGCTTATCTATCACATGTAATGGCAACAATCTAACCCTTTTAGTGTGTAGAACAAGTAAGGAACAAGATCAACAAACAAACAAGCTCAATTTGATTTTTGAGCCGTGGCCTTTTTCCTTCACAAATAAGCACGAATTTAAGCTTAATCAACCATAAGAATCAATCACAAATTTAAACCCGCTCTGATACCAATTATATGATCGTTTAAATCATAACCCGGGTGATGATTCTTGTAGGTCACAGCCCTAGATAGATCTTTTAAGCCTGCGAAGGATATAGAGTACTAATGTAATCAAAAGTAACTCTGTGAGAGTCTAACA
>BQNB010094399.1:0-26128 GCA_026074375.1 Tanacetum coccineum | reverse complement strand
TTCTAGATTAAAGCGACGGAAAGTTTCAGATTCGGGAATAGAATTATCAAAGGTGTTAGTCTCCTCCAAGAAAATATTAGAAAATGTGGAGGTAGACTTGGTCACAACATCGGAAGATGGAGTGGGATTATCTCTTAATGCATCGATCTTAGCAATAAGAAGATTGATATTCAACAATTTTTCACGAAGGGTATTGTTTTTTATTGTTAAAAGAATATCATCATCAATCCTTTCAACTTCTGGGTCAATAATCTCCACCACCTCTAAGCTGACGATCTTAACATCGGGAGGTGATGCATCGACATAATCGATATCCTCACCGTAGGTAGAATCGTCATCACTTGAAGGATTATCATCGTTGGAATTGATAATAATCTCAGAATGTTTATTGAGAGCATTAAGAGGGGTGGTATCTTCACAAAGAGGCACATCACACATTTTGTCGGGAATATCCTCGGACTCACTTGGGATTTGGACAAGGTCCTCAACACTTGACTTTATGAATTCGTCCGATTCCGTTTCCGGAATAGTGTCAAGATGCTCCCGTCCCCATACATAGAGAGTTATCAGCACCCTCGATTGTGTAAGAACTGGTGTGATTGCAATGGTACTGTCTTCGTCATCATCGTAGCAAATGGGAATCTTCCAAGATCGATCTTTAGCCGCTTGTTCTTCCGCGATTCGCTTTTCTTCTTCCTTCTTTTGTATGACTTGATCAACCAAATCACGTAAGGTTGTCATTTGTTCCATAAGCTTATTTTGAGAATTTAGAAGGTCATTTTGAGAACTGACGATTTGATGATTGACGGTATATTGCGGGGGTTGAGATTGGTCAAAACCAAAAGAATTAGAATCATAGCAAGAATTTTGCTCATGATAATAGTCTTCATTCATTGGTTGACATTGGTAAGTTTCATGAGGACCCCCGCAATTTTCACAACAAAGATATTGTTGTGGAAAACTCGGTGAAGTTTGTGGAAAATAATCAAAGTTAGAATTGAAACACAGTCCTTTCGTATAAAAAACGGGACTTGAGGTGGACAATCGTAACCGTATAATAAGTCGTTCCCACGTTATCCTCATCAAGCAGTATGGTACGTATTGTGGTTGTGGAGGATGGTTTGCAACACTTAGAGAATCTTAACGAATACGAGTTGATACATTGATTTGGTGTTCCATTTCCAACTTTACAATAAAAACAAAATCCATCGTAATTCAAATGCAAACCACATCATGGCAAGTACGAAAAAGACATAGTTGTTAGCAAACTTTGCAAGTTTTGTTAGGGGCCTCATCATGGTTTTGATTTTTTGCATGTTTCCGGATTTATAGATAATCGGAACTTCGGAGGACCATTATAACCGTAATGAGTACTTTCCCACAAGACTTACAAGTGCTTCCTCACAAAAGATTTCCTCTAATGAACACCGCACTCGTGACAACAATAGGTTAATGTGTAGAGACTTGGTGCAGATATTTCACCGGTCCCTGATTAACAACGATTGGCTCTCGAGAGCATTTAAACACGTTTAGGTATTGTCGTCGGATGACTCGGAAGTGTCCTTTTGGAAGTCTTGAAGGACTTTCCTCGAATGTCTTTTGTATTAGAGCACATCTTTGACCAATGAAAACATGAATTGGGTCCCCACAATTGATACATAATTTTTCATTTAAAGGGAAGTTGAGACTAGTATTGGGTATTTGGACAAGAATCCTTGACGTCCAATGACCTCCCTTTCCGAACAACCAACAGTTGAAGTGTAACAAACTTCCACAAGACGATCAATCTTTAATCGCGTAATGGATTCAAACGACAATCGATATGACTTCAATAAGAATAAACATGAAGATGGACAAGAGAAGATTAAATGAATAGGAAGAAAAAAAGATTATTTTTTTGTTTTCCAATAATTCCCAATTTATTTTAACGGACAAAAGATAAGACAACTTAAACCTGATTAAACTACTTATTCACTGTAGCTCTCAAGAAAGATAACCGCACAGGAACGGAGGAGTAGGAATATGCGCGAATCTTATTACTCCTTTCGGGTGTAGTTCCAAGGACAACCCTCCTAACCCATTTTATAGTATTTGTTAATTTTTCAAGGTGAGCCCGTAACAGTCGTAAGAGACACAAAAGGCAAGTTTTTAAATCTTTTGTTCGAATTGGGAACCAACAAGTTCACCGGAACTTATTATGATAATACCTCAGTTGAGAATATTATATTTTGGTATTTTACCAAGTTGTGAATTTTATTTTCTTTTTTATGGACAATGTTTTTATGTTTTTGGTTTTTCTTTGGTTTTTATCTGATAATTATACTAAAAGAAATGAAAAATATTTTTGTACTTTTTTATATTTTTATAATAAAAGAAAATATTCACAATTTCAAAAACAGATGGTCAAACGTAACGATAAACGGTTGCACAGCCTCCCCGGCAACGGCGCCAAAAATTGACTGGCTGGATTCACACCGTAAATATATATAATATATAATAAAATATAAAATATATATCTAAGTGTAAAAACCAGCAATCAATGAAACCGAGAAGTAGTATAGAGCTTTCCCGGGTCGTTTATCCCCAACGAGGCTGGAATGGTAAATCGATACGATCGAAGATTTGAGTTTGAAGGAAGGAATTGGTTTGGGAAGTTGAAAAAGTCAAAAATTAATCATAACGGACTAAAACTTTAAGAAAACCTAGAAATTACAAAATTAAACTAGAAAACGAGAGCCCGAATCCCAAACAAAAGGGGGAAACCTAAAAAACTTAAAAAATAACCCTACGAAGAAATTTTTGCTTCTAAACTACTCTAGGGATCAAATAACGAAGAATGAAAAAGACTAGACCGAAAACGGAGTTCGTTTGACCCAAAAACGAGTCAAAACAAAATCCCGTACCCGGACCCGTTCTTTAAACGACAAAAAATTGTAAAAATGACCTTACGAAAATTTTTATATTTTTCCTACAAACTAGATGATAAAAGAAAATTTTCTAAAAAAGCAAAATATTTTTTTGATAATTTTTGTATTTTTTATGAATTAAATAAACTTTTATCTAAATTAAATCATAAAAAATAGTAAATGATTACGAAAAATTCTGAAAAATTTACAAAAAATACTTTACTATATAAAGTTCCTACGAAAAATGCCAAACACCACACAGCTCAAGTAATAAGCCCGAAAATAAGCTTGACAGCTTATTAGGCTTAAAAGCCTAAAATGTGTATATATTTAAATGCCCTTGAGTCTTTAACGAAAAAGACCCAAGGGCGCAGTGGTAAGTGTGGTGTTAAAGGGGGGATTGTATCGCTTGGTCCCGGGTTCGAGTCTTGCTCACCCGGGCCAAGTGTCTTTCCCCCTTTTTTTTATTTTTCGAAACTCTAGGGTAAAAATTGTAATAAACTAAACTAAAGGGTAGGCGGGTAAACTATTAACAATTTACACTAAAGACTAAACGGGTAACCCTACACTATGAGAAAAGTACGAATTAGACCCTACGAATCTAGCTTATTTTTGGCTTATTAAAAAGTGCTTTTCAGCAAAAACTTAAAACTACAAACTTATAAAGGGGCTTATACTAAACAATTTTAACAAAGGGACTTTCTACTTTAATCCACTAGATAAGCTAAAAACTTAAGCTTTTGATTCCTGTTACAGAAACTAAAGGTTTTTAAGGATCTTATTGGGTTTTGGCTTATTCCAGGCTTAAATGTGGGATGAAATGAAAACAAAAGATGCTTATTGTAGCTTAAGATATACACTAGAAATATCTAAACGAACATTAGCTAGGTTTAAACAAATTTAAAAAGAAAAATGAAATGAAAAAGTGCTAGTTTTGACTTAAAACTGAAATAAGCTCTTTCAAATAAGCTAAATGGCTTATTTCTAATCTTCAAAAGCTAAAACTTTGGAAATAAGCTATGCTATTTGCTTTGAACAAATCTAGATAAAAAGTTTTTCAAAATTTAACCTAGAATTGAAAATGCAAAATGCAATAAGCTGAAGTCCAAATAGGCTGCTAAGCTACTTTTGAGAGGTAAAATAAGCTAGGACAAAAACTGATTAAGGAAACTTTAGAGCTTTTCTTTGTTAAGCTACTAGAGACCTACACAAATGCTTAATTCCTAAACCTAACTCCTACTTATTAATACTAAAAAGGACTTTAGAAAAAGTGCCTAGCAACAACAGCTTAAGCTGTTGTTGCTGATGCACTTGGTTGCTGATGCAATGGCTAGGCACTAACTTGCAAGCTAAACTTGAGTATCTATCCTCCTAAAACCATTTCCCACTAGGAACTGCTATCTATCCTTTGCTATAATAGAACCATTTATTAAGTTCCTAAATCTCAAAAAATTAAAACAATTTACGTCTAAAAGCTGCCCTGAGTGCTATGGCGTAACTTTTTAAAGCTCAAAAATTATAACTACTCCAAACAAAACCTCTAAAAACTATTCTAAACTTAGTGAAATCACTAAACTCAACTAAATGAAAGAGTTTGACAAAGTTTCTTTGACTCTAAGAGTCAAAACCATCTTAAACCAAACACTACTTAATTCTGAAACTGTCAACTATAGATGTGATTAAAACCTATTTAAAAGCTAAAACTCTTAAATCCTTTTATCTACTCCTACTCAAATTGACCTAATAGAGCTATTTGAAAACTAAAGTTCACAGCTTATTTGAAAGAAATAGCAAGTTTCTCTTCTAGCTTATTTAAGGCCAAATGACAGTTTTTGAAAATGATGAGAGCTAAATGACATTTAACTAAAAGTTTTAAAACTATAACACTACAATCTACTCTAAGCTAAATAAAACAGGAATAGTCATTAAAACTCATATGAATAAGCAATTTGTAATAAGCTCTAAATGCTAAACTGTAAATGAGAAAGTAAAACCTGTATTTGTGAAGTCTCAGACACTAAAGTCACTCTATCTGAGTTGAAGACTTTAAAAAAAAAAATATAAAAATAAAAAGCTTGATCCTATATGGCTCCCTAGCCTCTAAACCTGAGCAACAGCTCAATAAGCTCTTGAGAGCTTATAACTCCTTGTAGCTTTCAAAAATGAATACCAATGCCTTAAGTTGAAACATCACTTTGATGAAAATGGAACAAAAGTGAGTAAATGACTAGCTAAAAACAGAATTTTAACTAAATTTGAGCTTGTGAACAGTAATAAGCTCAAATGAGCTTATTAAGAGCTTATTTGATGAAAAACGACTTAGAATTGAAATTTAAAGACAAAGAGACTTTAAAACTGAATTGTATTACTAGAATTGCGAGGTACAAGCTTAAAAGAAGAGAATACAAGAGCTTAAAGCTTACTTAAAAAAACTTGAAAGAAAAATTGCTTAAAAACGAGAAATTACAAAGTGAAAATTGAAAAATAAAAAAAACTAACTACTTGCTAACTTCTGTCTTCTCTTTCTTTTATAGGCTGTTTATGTGTGTTTTCCAGCCTTTGATTACATGTTTGTGCTTCTTTTCTTCAATCATAGCCGTTCCTTTTGCTCGAAATTGGTGGGATTGCCACCATGGCATACTTTATGGGTTCTAGGGATAGTGGAGGAGGAGGGGTGAGTTTGTTCATGGGGTTTTTGAGGTTACAGGGTAAAAGGTTGAAGGCAAACCCGTGAGTTTGCTTGTGGGGAAAAAGGGCGGGAAAATTTGGTATGAAAAAGAGAGTGACAGGGTGTGGGTTTAGGCAAATGGCAAGTTTGGCCCTCCATGGTATATGTGATCCTTGCACAATTCGTCCTTGTGGTTATATAACTTTTGGGGACTTGGCAAAACAAGTCCCCAAGAGTGATATCTCTGTTTGCAAGATTCGTCCTTGTTAGTACAAGTTATAGGGCTTGACAGAATAAGCCCTTGGAGTGTAACTTTGCCATATTGACAGTTTGGCCCTCCTCTTCTTTTCTCTGATTTCCATCTTAGTATAAGTTTAGGGACTTACAATTTCAGTCCCTAAACTTATATTTCTTGAGACTTTGGCCTCGGGGTTGACTTTGACTTTGACCAGTTGACTTTTCTGTTGACTTTTTGACTTGATTGACTTTTCGGCTTCGATTTGGCTTTGTCTTTCACAGTCTTTTCCATTCCGAGTCTGGTTTTGTCGTTTTGGCTTTGTTTTTCGTCTTTTTCTTAGATATCCGTTCCTGCACAATACAGTTAGCAAAACAAGCTATAAATTTGCATTTTAATCCCCTGTTTTGGTTTTATTTTAGTCTCGGTTTTTAAAGGTAAAAAGGTAAGTTAAATAAGCACATACAAATTTAATTCTTTAATAAACATATTTGAGCCAATTTCAGTAAGCAGAAAAATACACGTCTTCATGATTCTAGCTATAAGAGTTAAGGTAGTTGAGGTGTTTTTCAAAACTTGTTTTGAAGCAAGGGTTTAAACTATTGTTAGGATTTTTAGCCGTCAAAAGGATCCCTTATTCTTCAATATTTAATCGTTGTCCTATTTTTTTATTCGTATCCTTAATAAAGGCTGTGACACAAAAGGTTAATGGGATCAACAAATGGCAAAGAAGGTACGTTAATTTGTATTAAACTCAAAACCCTTAAGGCGACTTTAGTTAATCAAGGTACTTGCAGTTTGAAGGATTCTAATTGATAAGGGTTTTACGTCCTTGGTGCTTTTTATAAACAGGTTTGCAACGCAAGAATTCTTTTTATAAACTGATCGATTCCCTTTTGGTATGAGTTTGTGATTAACCTGTTCGTGGGTATATAGAGATGGAAGTGTGATGTGAATTTAATTTTATTGAACTGCTTCGTGATTATGTTGGGGTAATATTAAAAGTTAATGTTGTTAGTATTGCTTCATGTGTTCAACATTAATACTGCCAACATATACTTTATACTGCCAAGATTTCTTGTTACTACTGCTGCCAAAGTCTACAGATAGTGACAGTTTACTGACACTAAAAAGTGCCACCAAAAGATAGGAGAGAATGCAAATTAGTGACACATTAGTGACAGTTTAGTGACAGAAAAAGTGTCGCTAAAAGCTATAGGAGAATGAGAATGCAGTTTAGTGACGAATTAGTAACAGAATAGTGACACATAAGGCGTCGCTAAAAGATATGGGAGGAAGGAGAATGCAGTGTAGTGACAGATTAGCGACAGTTTTGTAACAGATAAAAGCGTTGCTAACAACATAGGAGGAAGGAGTAATCTTAACAGTGGTAATTATTTAGTACTGCTTTCTTGAAAAGTTTATACTGCTTACTTGTTACTTTGAACCGGCACGTCATCTCATTAGTACTGCTTGTTTACGCTTCCTACTGCGACAAATAAAGTTATAATGACTGTTAGCTTTTATGTAATACTGTTTTTGCGTAGTACTGCTAGTTATATCCGATATCGGACAACAAGGAAGTTTGGATTTCTCGTGATTATGGTTTTTATTATAGATTTCTCGGACATCACACACAGGGAAGATATTGGACAAAACAGACCCACAACATTTGGTTTTTGGTGTTTACTGTTTAATTTTTAGATTATGGTTTACATGTTCTTAAAATATTTAAGGGCTCGTTTTTGGATTATTTGAATTAATTGATTATAAAGATGTTTAATTATTGCTTATTTGGAGTTGAAGTGGAGTTTCACATGTTTGTGTTTTATCATATCTTAAATGGAGCAACAACATTTAGAGATAACTTGTTCGTGCTTAGAAACGATGTGACAAAGACTTCACAAATATAGCAAAGGTGTGTGATCTAACTTATGGTGCTCAATGCTCACATTTTCTATCACTTTGGTTATGTGTCTCATAGTAGATGAGGATTTTGTCAAGAGGTTGCGATCTACTTATATTTCACAGATTTATTTATATGTTTGAAGTCACGTGGATAGTACAAGATATAAGACGTAAGTTTGGGTTATTCTACTTCAGCATCAAGTTTGTTATACTTAGTTTTCTTCATCAGTAATCATTATAAAAAGCTTACAGAATTTGAAGATTCAAGAGATGGTTAACATATGGGTTTTAGGGGAAGCTTATTGTTAAAATGTTTAACCATTTACATGCACTAAAAATAAAAAAAAAAATTAAAAATAGAAAAAAAAAAGAATAAAAAGGACCATTTGAGGAGAAGTATTTCGTTACTACAGTTGATCTTTATTATTACTGCCAGTTTATATTTCTACTGCTCAAATTCATTTTTATTATTGTGCATAATGGTGGGTAATTTGAGTCATTCGCGGTGCTGAATGGTAGAGTGATATATGGTTTGTAGTTGTTATGGATCCAAGTTGCAATCTTCAGTAAGACCCATATTTGATGATTACAAAAAGGGGAATAAAAAAAAAAAAAAAAAAAAAAAAAAAAAAAAAAAAAAAAAAAAAAAAATAAAGAAAAAAAAAAAAAAAAAAAAAAAAACAAAAAAAAAAAAAAAAATAAAAAAAAAAAAAAAAAAAAAAAAAAAAAAAAAAAAAAAAGAACAAAAAAAAAAAAAAAAAAAAAAAAAAAAAAAAAAAAAAAAAAAAAAAAAAAAAAAAAAAAAAAGATTACAGGTTTATTGATTTGCAACTTATTTATGTGTGGTGGCATGTTCAAGGAAGTCTTAAGTTAAAGGGAAGCATTGAAGATTGTTTCATTCATGGTGATGGTTTTGTAATATCAAATAAGGGAAGATTATTGTGTTATTGATTTGATGATTACAAAACTACATGTGCTTAAATGAAGAAGAATAAAACATTAGGACCAAAGTCGTCAAGATGTGAAATCTACAAAAGATGGAAGATTTGGTCAAATATCTTCAAGATGAAGATTAGAAAAGATTTAAATTAATTTAAATAGTTTCCTTATCTAACTGATTTACTTCCTTCGTAAGTCTTGATCTCTCCCTATATAAAGAGATCATAGATATAGGTTTAGAGCATCCAGAAAATAGAGGCTTTCTATGAGAGTCGTGTAAATAAACATGTTTGTGTGTATACACGTTTATTTAGTAGTTAGATAGATAGTAGTTAATAGATAGTGTAGCCTCAAGGATCTCTTGATCCCTGTTACAGTAGGTAACCATATTATCTTGATCAAATCCTATTGAGGGCTTGGTGTTTAATAGATAAAAACCTAGTTTAATATCATTGTGATGTTTTTGTTAATTTTGTTGTGGCCTAATTCGTAACAATAATATTTGAAATAATTATCCTAGATGGGCTTAAACGATCTCCACAACCCCCGAATCTTACCTTACTACACTACAACGGTTAGGTGCTCTGCCTATGAAATTGTAAAACTTCTTGTTGAAGTCCTACGACGACCGCGTCAAGTTTTTGGCGCCGCTACTAGGGAATAGCGTAGGTTTCAAATTCTATCCAGCTTAGGTCTACTCACAAGATTCCTATCAAGTGAGATTTAATTTCTTGTCAATTAGCTTTCGTGTAGTCTATCTTTTCTTTATGCCCTTTATTTTGTAAATCACTCTTTCGTTCACCATCATGGTGTATAAAAGACCACCAACCACACCTTTTCAAAACCCTCCACAAAACATAACCTTCCCATTCCAAAATTATACCTTGGTGTTCCAACAACATCAAGATGAACCTATCTATGATGCGTGGACTTGTTTCAAAAACTTAATCCAAAGAGTCCCTCATTGTGGCCTCGACTTATTGTCCCTTACTCAATTCTTTTATGATCATGTTAACGACTATACCTGAATGGACCTTGACTTTACAGCAGACGGGAACCTTAGGGAATTAAGTGGTGAAGAAGCATGGGAGGCCATAGATAGTTTTGCCTAAGGCCAAAAAGAGTGGGACAAACTTTTTAAAGCTATTACTGAGCAAGAATTAACAATTTTTAGGGCTCAAATAGATGAATTGGTTGGCAATGAGAAGGTTTGGGTTGATATGCATGGGAATATAGCATCGAATAAGGTAGTTAACCTAATCCCATAAGATACTCCATAAGTTCTCCCATTATTTGAGGTATACACCCGCCCGTAACAAGCGCTTTTTGGGAGGCAACCCAATCTATTATTTTCTTGCATATTAGGTGTGTCTTGTGTGGTTTTTTTAGTCATACGATTATACTAATCAATTTTGTGGTTTATGCAGTATTTTACGCAGGAAATAACTAATAAAATTGTATGTAGAAAATTTTTCAAGAAAAACAAAGAAGAAATTTTAACAGACCCTGGAGATGGCGTCAGGATTTATCCTGACGCCGTCACGCCCCTAGCCATGTGAAAATTCAAAAAAATTCAATTATTTTCAAAAAATAAATTGTGCAATATCTAAAATTTGTAATTTTAACAAAACATGAGAAAACCACGACTGCATTAGAATTTTTCATCCCTATCTTTTATTTCTTCGTAGAGTCTAAACTTAGTTAATGAGGTTGTATTTATCATTCACCCGTGGATTTTACGCTTGGTATAGTTGCATCTTGTCTTTGATTTACAAGTTATATTTGATGAGAAGAAGCTTAAAAGTTCTTAGGAAGTTTCATTAGACGATTCTAGGAAGGATGTTTAAGCCCGATATCGAATGATTTTCTTCTCAATTATTGTAGCAAACCCAGGAAGTACTAGTTTCTTTTACTTGTTTCTTTTCTCTATCGTTTATACGGTTACTTCTAAAGAACAATGAGGACATGTTCTACTTAAATGTAGGGGGGAAATAAGCCTTATGAAACTATTCCTTAGAATTTTCCATTTTGCTTTGTTCTTAAAGATGAGTAATATATCAAAACATAGCGTAAAAGGTAATTTTAACCAAGATTTAAATTTTTTATGACACTCTTATGATTTTACGATACTGCATAGCTAAAATGATCCAGATCTTACATAGGATCTTTGTAAGCTTAAGATCTTATAGAATACCGATCTTAACTATAGGATCTTAAGATCTAATTCGATCCGGTCTTACTTTCTCGAACCTCAAACTAAAAAACTATAAATTCATAAATTGTGTTTTGTACAATTAAAAAAAACAACATGTTAATCTTTTTAAACATTTCATAAACATAATTTATGACAACAATTTTATGAAATATTCATATAATTTATGTTTATGATATAAAATAATTTGTAGATTTGTATAATATTTCAAAGACTATTAAGAAAATAACATTATAGTGGGATCTTAAGATCCCGATCCGATCTTCGATCTCGATCTTGTGAAGACAAAAACGATCGTAGGTAGGATCTTGATCTTGAAAACCTTGATTTAACCAGTTATCGCATGTTTCTTCTCCATTATTGAGCAAACCAGGGGAGTACTAGTTTCTTTTACTTGTTTTCTTTTCCATTTATTCATTTATACGGGTACATCTAAAGAACATTGAGGACGATATTCAACTTAAGTGTAGGGGGGATAAGCCTTAGAAACTATTCCTTCAATTGCCATTTGCTTGTTCCTTAAAATGATGAGTAATATATCGAAACATAGCGTAGAAGGTAATGTTAACCAAGATTTAAATTTTTTATGACACAAACCGACAAAAACAAAGTATTAATAGCATCTCATGGATATGAATTTATATGACTAGCACAAAAACCCTCAGAATTCCACCCCAAAAATGTAAGGCTCGCCTTTAGATCTATCAGAATTCATGTATCCATTTTTGATACCCAATATAGTTTATACCATTAGCTTTCTCTAGTTAAGGTTCGAATGTATTCATATGTCTATTTCATCATTATGGATGTGTATGTATGGTCTTTGTCGCCTTTTCTTGAGCATTGGTATCGATATTAAATTATATGAGTGTACCGGTAGTGTATTAAATTCTAGAACTTGTTTTTATCATCTCGAGATCGCACAAGAAAAATGAGCCTACTAGTTGAGAGGGAGTAAAAACTCAACTAGATACTACACAGAAGTTTTGGTAGCATAAATCACACAAAGCTAGAAGTATATCGATTGAGAGAATTTTTCACGGAATGACAAATGAGAAGCAGATTCAGGAAACTTCGACATGACCAGAAGTGCAGGAAAATGAAGCTTTTTCAAGACATGCAGTTGATTCAGAAACTTCGCAATGACCAAAAGTGTATAAAGAAAGTCATTGAAGACATGTCAGGAAGTTATGAGCATAAATCCAATCAAGACCGAGATCATCGGTAGAGAAAACTTCTAAGTCATCTTCAGCAGTATACTTCAGTGTGTTCGTCTACAAGCTAAAGAAATAAAGGTGGAGCATTCAAGTAGATCGAGGTCTTTGATGACAATCTTAAGGAATGCCAGACTTCAGTCTTATCATTTTACTTTATTTTTGCTTATAGGAAACATTGTAACTAATTCACGTGTGACGCCATCTTGGAGGGAGATTGTTAGCCTCACTATTTTAGTGAAGCTGGCGTCTTATACGTGAATTGGACTAGCTATAGGCCAACTGCTACACGCAGGGACTAATATTGTATAAGTGGCATAGATAGCTTAAGATAGGCCTATAAATACCTATCATGACTCTCCATGAAGGGTTGGTTGAATCATTGTGACTTTTCTTTCTCTTTCTAAAAACACATAGTTCATTCCTTGTACATATTTTGTCAAATGAACCTCCAAGTTATTATAACCACCTTAAAAACTGTTCCTTAGTTATATTGTAATATGAGTTCTAAAACTCAATAGTAGGGTACAATTAAAAGCCCCAAGTGATGTATTATGTTAAAAAAATAGAAAAGACAAATAAAAGAGAATTGATGTTAGATTTTTGTAGAGTTTGATATCTTGTGTTTGAGATCTTGCATTAGCAACAAATACGTAAATTCTTATAAATAATAATTAGCTAACCATTTCACCCAAAAATGCCACCCCAAATATATCTCATCCGTTTTTTTCGTTTCCCATATTATTTATCTACACCAACACCCCACAACCCTTTAACAGACATCTTGAATAGTAATGACCAGTAGCTTGGCTCCTAAACGTGGAGTTTTAAACCATTACCCAACTATGTAAATTTATATGCTATGAATGAATAAATGGTATGTGCTTAAATACACATACCTTTTACCTTTAAAAACGAGCTAAAATAACCAAAAACGACTTAAAATGCCAATTAATATGCTTCTGTTTTGCTAATTGTTAATAGTGCACGGAACGGATAAACTAAGAAAAAAAAAAATAAAAGGACGAAAAACAAAGCCAAAACGACAAAACCGGACTCGGAATGGAAAAGACTGTGAAAGACAAAGCCAAATCAAAGCCGGAAAGTCAACTGGTCAAAGTCAAAGTCAACCCAAGTCAACCCCGAGGCCAAAGTCAAAGAAATATAAGTTCAGGGACTGAAATTGTCAATCCCTAAACTTATATATAAAGAAGAAAAGAGGAAAAGAGAAGAGAAGGGCCAAACTGCCATAAATGCAAAGTTACACCACAAGGGCCAAAGCTGCCATGTCCTTAAACTTGTACCACCCAAGGACGTGGGGTGCAAAGAGTTATATAACTCTTGGGGACTTGTTTTGCCAAGTCCCCAAAAGTTATATAACAACAAGGACCTACGGTGCAATGAAAGTTATAACCATGAGGGGCCAACCTTGCCAAGTTTCCAAACCCTCACTCTGTTATACCTCAAACAGTTTTTCCCGCCTTTCTTTTCCCCCCAAAAACAATCACGGGTTCGTTAACCCATTTTTACCCCATAGACCTTCACCACCACCATGGATACTCACCTTCCCCCTCCTCCACTAACTTTCCCAGCTGTGAGATTGCCAAGTTGGCAATCCCACACCTCCCAAGGCCTTGTTCGACGACCAAGATTGATTTTAGATGAAATTGGAGGGCTAAGATGTGTTTGCTTTCCCCCTCTCACACAACTAACACAAGAACTCACTATAAAAGAGATGAAGACAGAAGATTAGAGAACCAGTTTTTTAGTTTTTTTAAATTTTCCTATTGTAAGTTTCTAAATACGTGTATTATTCATGGCAATATTAAGATCTCAAATCTTTTCAATTTCATTTTACTGTGTTTGTTTTTTGTTACTACCTTTGTACTCTTCTTTAGTTATTAATGAAGTAAGTTCAATTGAGTTTATGTTTTAAATTTCAAGTAATAAGCCGTTTTTTTAGCAATAAGCTCGTAATAAGCTATTTTTAGCTTATTACCTTCTCTTAAGCTCAAAAGTTATACACAACTTGTTAAAAAGTCCACCCCCCCCCACCCCTTTATAAAAACTTGTCTTGTTCCATTAATTTGAATACTTTCTTTGCATTCAACTTCATTTCAAATTTGGATGCTTAAGGATAATAGCTCCCCAAGAGCTATTGAGTCATTAAGCTCAAGTTTGAGAGGCTAAGGAGCATTAGGACAGGGTGTTTTTAAGCCACTCACTCAGAAAGAGTGGCTGTGTTCTGAAGACAACAAATTTTCTTCAGGTTAATTCCTAAGCCTCAATTTAGCTTAATTTAGCTTTTAATTTTGCTTATTTCTGTTCAAATTTTATTTAATTCTCTTTAATCATGTTTGTTTAGGCTTAACCTCTAGCTGTCTTAAGTTTTCATTAGGTTAAATTTGTTTAATCTTAGTTTATAACTTAAAACTGCCAAGTTAGTGTAATAAGCTAGCTGAGAAACTAGCTTATTTTTCTTAATAAGCTAGGACTTTTAGTGTTAAAATAGTTTAAGTAGGTCAATTATAAGTAAGAGTGGATAAAAGGTTTTTCAAAGTTTTAGCTTAAAAAAATAGATTTAACAAACTCACTTTGGTTTGACAGTTTTGTAAAGTAAGGGGTGTTTGGCATAACATAAAAACGGGTCAAAACAGGTTTTGGCATGGGTTATGGTCATGAGGTTGGTTTTAGCTTAAGTTATTAAGCTCATATAAGCTGTTTTTAAAAGTATTTCAGTTTTTTAAATTGTTTTCCAAAGTTTTTAAAACTATTCCATAACTGTGAGGTTTTTAAGAGACCCACAAGTGCTTATTTGATTAAGCACTTGTAGGTTTGTGGTTTGCATCAAAGGGTTTTAGTTTTGTGAGTCTAAAAAAGACTGTCAAAAAGCCTTGGTCTTTGACTTTGTGAGTCAAAAAACCACAAGGACTTTTGAACAACAGTTTCTAAAAACGCAAAAGGCCATTTTCACCACCAAAAATAAGCAAGAAAAAATGGTTTTTAAGAGTTCAAACTTTGTGCACAAGAAATTAGTAGAACACTAAATCTGTTTAAGCCTTATCTTTTCATATGAGGCATAATTGACAGCTTTAACAAGCTGTCAAATAAAACCCACAGCTTAAGCTTAAATCTCCCCTGGTGCAAAGGGGAGATTTTAAGCCACTTTTTCTTGCTCTTTAAGCACACTTAAGCCCAAGTTTTTGGCTTATTTTAAGAGTAAATAAGCTCTTAAATAAGCCCTCAAAGTTTCAGACCTTGAAGAGCTTTATATGTGGGCTATTTCTAAGCCAAAACAATGCCTTTTGGCTGTTTTTTGCCATACCTAGGCTGAAGGGAATGCTTATTTTTGATTTTAGCTTATGAGCTATTCCATAAAGCTCAAATTGCTTCCTCATAGCAGTTTAGGTTAGTTTAAATAGTTGTCAAGCTTATTTTTCCTTTTCCTAGCTTATTTGCCAAGTGACTTAGTAAAATTTTTACCTTTAAGCTTTTTTAGCCTTCCTGTCTTCATAAGCTCTTCACAGCTTATTTCAACCTTAAGCTTAGCCTTTTTAGAGCTTATTTAGAGTAGTTAGATCCACCTTAGCTTATTTTCTCTTTGTCACAGCTTATTTCGACCCTAAGTCCAAAAGGACTTAGCTCATTTTTGCTTTTAAGCCTTTATAAGCTAAACTGTCAAGTTTAAGCTTATTTTTAAGCTTATTTATTGCTTTTCATAAAAAGTTGTAGAAGACAAAGTTGTTAAGCCCCACGAGCTTAACAACTTTGCTTCTTTGAGTTTTCGAAAAAAAAAAGGGGAAAGACACTTGGCCCGGGTGAGCAAGACTCGAACCCGGGACCAAGCGATACATCCCCCTTTTACACACACACTCTACCACTGCGCCCTTGGGTCTTTTTCGTTAAAGACCCAAGGCGTTTAATATATAAGGGTGTTTTGGCTTTAAAAGCTTATAAGCTGAAATAGCTTATTCGGGGCTTATTTTTTAAGCAAATTTTGTGTTTCTCATTTTTCGTAGGATCTTCATAGTATAAAGTATTTTTTGTAAATTTTTCAGAATTTTTCGTAATCGTTTAATATTTTTTATAATTTAATTTAGTTAAAAGTTTAATTAATTCATAAAAAATACAAAAATTATCAAAAAAATATTTTGCTTTTTTAGAAAATTTTCTTTTGTCATCTAGTTTGTAGGAAAAATATAAAAATTTTCGTAGGGTCATTTTTACAACTTTTTGTCTTTTAAAGAACGGGTCCGGGTACGGGATTTTGTTTTGACTCGTTTTTGGGTCAAACGAACTCCGTTTTCGGTCTAGTCTTTTTCATTCTTCGTTATTTGTCCCGTAGAGTAGTTTAGAAGTGAAAAATTCTTCGTAGGGTTATTTTTAAAGATTTTAGGTTTTCCCCCTTTTGTTCGGGATTCGGGATCTCGTTTTCTAGTTTAATTTCGTAATTTCTAGGTTTTTCTTAAACGTTTTTCTTTGTTATCATCTAATTTGACTTATCCACACTTCCAATTCAATTCTCTCCTTCAAACTCAAATCTTCGACTGTATCGATTTTCTATTCCAGTCTCGTTGGGGATAAACGACCCGAGAACATTCTATACTACTTCTCGGTATTATTGCTCTTGTTCATTTTTAGACTTATTTATATATTTTATATTTTATTATATATTATATATATTTATAGTGTGAAAACCACCAATCATGGACTTTGATGTTTGCCACTTATGTGGACTTAAATTACAAACATACACTTTCCTGAAACATATTAGTTTTTAGAATTACAGAAAAGACCATTCACTTGCACCACCTGCTACACTTGACTGTGTTGGTACACCATCACCTATTTCTCTTCCATCTACATTCCTTGTTTCACTCACTGGTACTTGAGAACTGGTAGAAGGTTGACCTGCAGGTTGAGTGTGAGTTCTTTTTTGTGGACTAATTCTTTCTATTTGTACTCTTCTCTTTGTCCATCTACTATGGGATGAACCTTGATTGGCAACACCTGGACCACCTGCACCACTACAAGAATAATAGGTATTTGGGAGGGGTGAAAACCGTGCCAAATACTCAAAAAACTATGCCAAATACTATTTGGCACGGGTTTGACACGGTTTTGGCTCTGTCCCAAATATGAGGGTGCCAAATACATTTGGGTCGGTTTGAATTTGTGCCAAATAGTATTTGGCACGGGCTTTGGGACGGTTTTGTTTTTGTGTCCCATGAGTTAGTATTTGGCACGGTAAGTCACTTACCATTCTAAATGCCCATTCGACACATTTTCATCTCCTGACAAATGCTTATTTTGTACGATCTCATCTCCCGTGCCTAAAGTATTTGGCACAAATTCATTTTTCGTGCCAAACTTGTATAGCACATTTTTATCCGCTGTGCCAAAAATATTTGGCTCTGTTATATGTCCACTCCAAACAGATTGGTTACCTCATCATATTAATTAGTTGTTTCAAATATGCATAAATCAAATTTAAATAAGAATCCAAAATTCAGTAACTCATATTTCATTCATCATTCATAAAATCAAGGATATACAGTTGCCTGGAATCCCATACAATTACGTAAACTCGGTAAAAACTAGATATTAAAGTCTGAAACAAAGAGGCTTAATTTAAAGACTAATGAACTCTTAAAATAAGCCAAAAACTTGGGCTTTAAGAACACTAAATGACAAAGAAAAGGGCTTAAAATCTCCCTTTGCACTAAAAATTTTAGGGGAGATTAAGGCTAGCCTTGAGATAGCTTATTTGAACACTTGTTAAAACTGTCAAATAACTCAAATTGAAAAGAAAGCTGAAAAAACAGATTAAGTTTCTCTAGCTACACAACTTATGCCCAAAAAAAAAAAAAACCAAATTTTGACTTTTTAAAAATCAATTTTAACTTGCTATTTTTGATGGTGAAAAATTCTATTGGGTTTTTTAATAAAACTGTGACCAAAAAGAGAATTGGGTGTCTTTGACTTTTAACAAGTCAAAAGACAAGGGATTTTTGACAGCTTCTAGTAAACTCTCAAAACACACTCTTTTTTGACACTTGAACTCACACATCACAAGTGCTTAACCAAATAAGCACTTGTGATGTTTATAAAATTCTCACAGTTTCAAAGTAAGTTTCATAGACTCTTGAAAAACAATTCACCAACTATAAATCTTTTAAAAATAGCTTTACACTAACTCAAAGCTTGTGCTTAAACTGACTAAGTGACCATAACCCAAAGAGAAACCTTTTTGACCCGTTTTGAATGCTATCCCAAACACCCCTTTACTTTGAGCTGTCAAGCCAAAGTGACCTTAAAATCTATTTTAACACTAAAATTATTAAAACCTTTTATCTACTCTTACTAAAATTAACCTAATAAAGCTATTTGAACAGTAAAAGTAACAGCTTATTAATAAGAAATGAGTACTTTCTCTCCTAGCTTATTCTACTTACTTTGACAGGATTTTAAAAATGAAACCTAACTTGATTTCAAACTAAAACAGCTTAAGGCATTTAAAAACTATCAACTAACTAAGCTATATGAACAAGATTTATCACAAGGAAAAACAGACCAATACTGAAATAAGCTAAATGAATAAGCTATGTAAATGCTATAATGCAATTAAGAAAATGAAACCTAAGTTTTGAAGAATCTTCACACTTAAGCTATCCAAAAGAAGAAACTTAAGTGTTCCTAATGGCTTCCAAAGCCTCTAAACCTGATGGTATGTGCTTAAATACACATACCTTTTACCTTTAAAAACAAGCTTAAATAACCAAAAACGGACTTAAAATGCCAAATATATGCTTGTTTTGCTAATTGTGTTGTGCAGGAACGGATAACTAAGAAAAGGACGAAAAACAAAGCCAAAACGACAAAACCGGACTCGGAATGGAAAAGACTGTGAAAGACAAAGCCAAATCGAAGCCGGAAAGTCAATCAAGTCAAAAAGTCAACAGAAAAGTCAATTGGTCAAAGACAAAGTCAACCCAAGTCAACCCCGAGGCCAAAGTAAAAAATATAAGTTTAGGGACTAAAATTGCCAAACCCCTAAACTTATATGTGAAGAAGAAAAGAGGAAAAGAAAAGAGAAGGGCCAATTTGCCAATTGAGCAAAGTAACAAGTGGGGGGGCAAAACTGCCAAGTCCCCATACTTGTACCACCCAAGGACTTATGGTGAAAAGAGTTATATAACTCTTGGGGACTTGTTTTGCCAAGTCCCCAAAAGTTACATAACCACAAGGACGAATTGTGAAATAAAACATATAACCTTCAAGGACCATTTTTGCCAAGTTCTCAAACTCACACTCTGTTATCACTCAAACAGTTTTTCCCGCCTTTCTTTTTCCCCCAAAAAACAATCACGGGTTTGTTAACCCATTTTTACCCCGTAGACTA
The DNA here is from genome assembly GCA_026074375.1 of Tanacetum coccineum. NCBI lineage: Eukaryota > Viridiplantae > Streptophyta > Magnoliopsida > Asterales > Asteraceae > Tanacetum > Tanacetum coccineum. Next base: position 6,644 of record BQNB010094399.1, on the reverse strand, counting down.
CCACCACCACCATGGATAAACCATTCCCTCCTCCTCCACTAACCTTCCCAGCTGTGAGATTGCCAAGTTGGCAATCCCACACCTCCCAATGCTTATTTCGATGGCCAAGATTGACTTTGGAAGAATTAAAGGCCAAGATTAGAGGCTGTGAACCACTCTCACAACAAACACACCCCTTTTATGTGTGTTCAAAGAAACACAAGTGAAGAAAAGAGAAGAGAGCAAGACCCTAGTCGTTTTCCTATAAATAGGCATTTAGTAAAGCCATGTGGCTAGTAAGTTAGTTTTTAAGTCGATTTATGTAGTTTTTTAAATAGTTTTACTTGTCTTTAAAGCTACTGTCTTTTAATGTAATTCTAATTCTCAGTTTTTTATGAAAGTTAAGCCATATTTACTCAATAAGCTCTCAATAGAGCTCTTTGAGCCTTATCCTTGTATAATAAGCTCCAATTCATGTAAAACTTGTTAATAGCCTCTTAAATATTGTTTTCATTTGAATTAGTTCCATAAATGTTCAATTGAGGCTGATTTTGGAAGCTATTGAAGAAATAAGCTAATTTTAGCTTAATCACTTTTGACACAGGTTTATAGGTTAGGAGCCAATAGTTCAGAGTTTTTAAGCCACTCACTCAAAGAGTGGCTGGGTCTGAACTACAAAACCTCAGGTTTTTATTTCTTACGTTTCATCTTAGCTTAATTCTAGCTTTTTACATTGCTTAACTTCCTATTTCAATCTTTGTTTCATCCCTTTTCAAAATATGTTTTTTGTTCAGACTTAATTACTAGCTGTTTTCATTATTCATTAGATTTTAATGTTTTTAATCTCACTTATCTTTCAAAACTTCAAGTAAGTAGAATACGCTAGTAGGAGAAAGTGCTATTCCTATTATAAGCTAGATTTTTAAAGCTCACTTAGCTTAATGTAAGGCTGACCTTAGTGAAAGTAAGATAAAGGTTTAGTTGGTTTTAGCTTTTAAGCAATTTTAAGCACCACAAGGTTTGGGACACGTCACATAAAGGTGTTGGGAATAACCAATGAAAACGTCAAAAAGTGGTTGTCCATGGGTTAGGTATTTTGGGTTAAGATTAACTTAAGTTTTTAAGCAATTTTCCAAGTGTTGTTTAAAATTTTTTAGTTTTAAAATTGTTTTCCAAAGTTTTTACATCTATTCTCATAACTGTGAGATTTTAGAAAAACCCACAAGTGCTTATTTAGTTAAGCACTTGTAGATTTTTGTTTAAGTGTCAAAAAGAGTTTGTTTTGAGTGTGTTAAGGAGCTGTCAAACTTCCTTTGTTCCTTTGACTTTATAAGTCAAAAAAATCACCAAGTCTCTTTTGTCACAGTTTCTAAAAACCAAAAGAGCTTTTTCATCATCAAAAATAAACAAGTAAAAATGATTTTAAAAGTTGACAAATGGTGCACAAGCCCCTTTCATAACCACTCAATCTGTTGTTTAGCTTATTTGAGTGTTTTAGAGCTTATTTGACTGCATAAAATAAGCTGTCAAAATAAGCCTTGAGATTTCCTTAAAGCTCCCCTGGTCAAAGGGAGACTTTAGGCTATTTTTCTCATCCTTTAACACACTTAAGCCCAATTTATGGCTATATTTTAAGATCCTATAAGCCTTTAAATAACCCTCAAAGTTTCAGCTTAATGAAGCTCATTTGTGTGCTTATTTTTTTAGGGGGGGGGGGCCAATCTTGCCTCTTTGTGCTGTTTTTTGAGTTAACTTAGGATAGGGATTGCTTATTTTTGACGTTGCTTATTGAGCTTATCCCCATAAGCCCTCAATTTGTTTCCTAGTAAGCTTTTTAGGGAAGTATACTTAGTTTCTGTGCTTATTTACCTTTTCTTAGCTTATTTGTCCAAATGATTTAGTCAAATTTTAGTTTTAAGCTTTATTTTTAGTTTCTGTCAAAAATAGGCTTAATTTCTAGCTTAAATTAAGTTGTAATAGTAGAAGTGTCTTTTGTTAAATGTTGTTTAGAATAAGCTCCTCTACAAAGTTGTTAAGTTTTAATTTTTGCTGATTTCTTAATTTTTAAATAACCAACATTAAGCACATAAGCGTAGGGTCGTGATTTGTAGTTTCTCAAAAGTTAAGGGTACCCGTAGTCATTGTATGTAAATTCGATATACATTGCCCCTACCCTTTACTTTGTCTTTTACACTTTTCTACCCTAAATATTCAAAAAATAAAAAAGGGGTATAGACACTTGGCCCGGGTGGAGCAAGACCTCGAACCCGACCAAGCGATACAATCCCCCCTTTAACCACACACTTACCGCTCGCTGGTCTTTTTCCTAAAGACAATCAAGGGCTTAGTTAATTTAAAGGGGTTTTTGGTGTTTTTTAAGCTTATATAAGCTGTTCGGCTTATTTCGGGGCTTATTCCTTCAGCTTATTTTAGTTTCTTATTTTTCGTAGGATTGTTAAGGTGTCTAGTATTTTTTAAGAAAAATGTCAGATTTCTTTAGTAACGTTTAATATTTTTTTATAAATTTAATTTAGTAAAAGTTTATTTAATCATAAAAAAATACAAAAATTATTCAAAAAATAATTTTGCTTTTAGAAAATTTTCTTTGTCCATCTAGTTCGAGGAAAAATATAAATTTTATGTAGGTCATTTTTAAACTTTTTGTCGTATAAAGAACGGTCCCGGTACGGGATTTTGTTTTTTGACTCGTTTTTGGGTCAAACGAACTCCGTTTTTCGGTCTAGTCCGTTTCATTCTATCGTTATTTGTCCCTAGAAGTATTTAGAATAAAATTCTCCGTAGGGTTATTTTTAAAGAATTTAGGTTTTTCCCCCTTTGTTCGGGATTCGGGCTCTCGTTTTCTAGTTTAATTTCGTAATTTTTAGGTTTTCCTTAAACGTTTTTGTTTGTTATTATCTAATTTGACTTTTTCAACCTCTCAAATCAATTCCTTCCTTCAAACTCAAATCTTCGATTGTATCGATTTTCCAGTCCAGCCTCGTTGGGGATAAACGACCCGGGAAAGCTCTATACTACTTCTCGGTTTTATTGATTATTGATTTTTACACTTATTTATATATTTTATATTTTATTATATATTATATATATTTACAGTGTGAATCTCTCCAATCAATTTTTGGCGCCGTTGCCGGGGAGGCTGTGAAGCCGACTATCGTTACGTTTGATCAATTGTGTTTGAAACTGTGAATATTTTCTTTTATTATAAAAATAAAAAATAAAAAAAAGAGTACAAAAATAATTTTCATTTCTTTTAGTATAATTATCAGATAAAAACCAAAGAAAAAACCAAAAATATAAAAACATTGTCCATAAAAAAGAACATAAAATTCACAAATTGGTAAAATACCAAAATATAATATTCTCAACTGAGGTATTATCATAATAAGTTCCGGTGAACTTGTTGGTTCCCAACTCGAACAAAAGATTTAAAAATACCTTTGTGCCCTCTTACTACGTACGTGCTCAACTTGAGAGGTTAAACAAACTAAAAAGTGGGAATAAAGGAGGGTTGTTCCCTAAGGAACTACACCCGAAGGAGAAATAAGCTCGCGCTATCTACTCCCTCCGCTCACCTGTGAGTTATCTTTTGAGAGTACCGTGCAGTAAGTAGATTATTTGGTTTAAGTTTCTTATCTCATTGTTCCTTAAAATCAATGTAATAAATCTTTGAAAAATTCCAAAAAAAATTAGAGTAAATTATCTTTTTATATTTCTGATTTGTGCTGCGCACTCGAACCAGCCCGTATTATCATTCTCAGAACCTCCCTTCCCGTCAGCCTTCTATTGAATCATCTAATCTAGAGAACTGATAATCCTCCATAGTTACGATGGACGATAATCGTACTATTGGCGCAATTGCTCGAAGCACCCACCGAGGATACGAGGATGCGATAGTTATTCCGGAAATCACCGCGAATAACTTTGAGATCAAGCATGGTCTTCTGAATCTTGTCCAAAACAAGCAATTTTTTGGAAATGATAAAGAAGACCCACATGCCCACATCCGATATTTCAACAAGATCACTTCTACGATGAAGTTCCCGAACGTCCCGGTTACGTCTTTAGCTTATGCTTTTCCCATTTTCCTCGAGGGAGCAGCCCGGATTTGGCTTGACAAAGAACCCCCTCGATCGATTCTTACATGGGATGATCTTGTGTCGAAATTCATTAACAAATTCTTTCCTCCTTCTAAAACGACAAATCTTAGAAATGAAATCACGAGATTTCAGCAAAGATTTGACGAATCGTTTTATGAAGCATGGGACCGTTTCAATGATCTTCTTAGGGCATGCCCGCATCATGGGTTTTCGGAATTGCATCAAACTCTATACATTCTACAATGCCTCCTCATCACGGGTTTTCAGAATTGCATCAACTCGATACATTCTATAATGCCCTTAACTCAAATGATCAAGATTCATTGAACTCTGCTGCTGGTGGTAACTTCTTAGACAAAATGCCTCGAGAATGTTTAAAAATTATCGAGAGCAAGTCTAAGGTACGTCAATCAAGAAACAAAGCTGTTGTAGCTAAAATGAGTACAAGCTCTTCCACCCAAGCAGTCTCATCTGATGTTGCTGAACTCAAAGACATGGTTCGGGCACTAATTCAAGATAGAAAGAACCAAACCCCAGCTTCCGCCCCCGTAAAAGCGGTTGAACAAAGTTGTGTAACTTGTGGGGGAGGTCATTCTTATCAAAACTGTCCAGCCACCAATAGCAACATGTACCATGACAATATCCAAGAGTATGTGTCCCAGGCCGCTGCGGCCAATTTCAACCAAGCTAATTCTGGTTATCGACCTCCGATGGTCTCAAATCAAATTCGACCTCCTGGTTTTCCTCCCGTTCAGAATCCTCATGCAAATAGTCAAAACAATTTCAATCGAGGAAATAACTTCAATCAAAACAGAGGAAACAATTTCAACCAAGGTCAGATTTATCGACCTCCGGTTCATCAACCAGTAGTTAATCAACCAGTAGCTCATCAAGGACCTGCTCCTCAGACACACGGTGTGTCAAAAACAGATTTTGAAAGATATGTCACAGCCAATGATGCAGTGTTGAGAAACATGCAAAACCAAGGTCAAAACCTGCAATCCCAAATGGCAAATTTGACTGACATGCTTTCAAAATTTGTTACTGCTAATACAGCTTCTACTTCCGGTTCTGGAACTCTTCCTGGTAACACTATTACCAACCCTAAGGAAGATTTAAAAGGTATCACTACCCGAAGTGGTGTTACCATCCAAGGACCGAAAGCAGTTAATCATGATGTCGAGGTGACAAAGGACACGATGCCTCCTGCTAATAACGGAAGCACCGAAGACGTCCAACCTCCTGTTGTTCAAATTCAGACTCGTAATCCAAATCCTGAGCCCAATGTTGCTCCTGTTGTTACTCCAGTTCCTAAAGCATCAATTCCATTTCCATCACGAAGAAATGATGAAAGGCGCAAGGAAAAAGCTAACGATCAAATCGAGAAATTTTATGAAATCTTTAGAGATTTAAGTTTCGAGATTAGCTTTACCGATGCCTTGATGCTCATGCCTAAGTTTGCTACGACTTTAAAAACCTTGATTGGAAACAAGGAAAAATTGAGCGAATTGGCAAGGACTCCTTTGAATGAGAACTGTTCAGCGGTCATCCTCAATAAGTTACCAAAGAAACTTGGAGACCCTGGCCGATTTCTGATTCCATGTGAATTTACGGGGATTACTACATGCAACGCATTGGCCGATCTTGGTGCGAGCATTAATCTCATGCCTTATTCTGTATGGAAAAGTCTATCTCTTCCTGAATTGACCCCGACTTGCATGACGCTAGAGCTTGCAGATCGTTCAATCACTGAACCGATCGGTATTGCTGAAGATGTCTTTGTAAATGTGGGAAAATTCCAATTTCCAGCTGACTTCGTAGTTGTTGATTTTGAACCAGACCCCCGAGTCCCCTTAATTCTCGGGCGATGTTTCTTGAAAACAAGTCATGCTTTGATAGATGTTTATGAAGGCGAGATTACCCTTCGTGTTGGCAAGGAAGCCATCACATTCAACCTGGACCAAACTTCAAAATACACAGCTGATTACAACCATATGACGGTCAACAAAATCGACGTCATCGATATGGCTTGTGATGAGTATTCTCAAGAGGTCCTAGGATTTTCAAACGTGATCGCGAGTGGCAATCCCACTCCATATTTTGAGCCTATTGTTTCTACTGCTTCTCCAAATCTTCTTTCACTCTCTGCATCTCCAACTCTCACGTCCTTTTCGGGGATAGTGACTTTCTTTTATTTGAAGAAGCATATTCATTTCTTGCTCTAGAAATGACCAACTTCATCCGTGAAGTTGACCCAACTTATCAGGATCCTGAGGGGGACATCCTGATTCTAGAGGCAATTTTGAACAGTGAACCACCACTCCCCCTCCCAAATCATGAACAATATATGCCTGAAGTTAGGAAAGAACTCAAACTCTGTGAAGCTAAAACCGTTGAATCTTCCGTTAATGAACCTCCCGAGGTTGAACTCGCCACCCCATCTTGAATACGCATTTTTAGAAGGTGAAAATAAGTTGCCTGTCATCATTTCTAAAGACTTAAAAGATGAGGAAAAGGCAGCACTTCTCAAGGTTCTTAAGTCCCACA
>BQNB010094398.1:0-26129 GCA_026074375.1 Tanacetum coccineum | reverse complement strand
TAAGTGTGGTCATTTTTGAAGCTCTTAGAAGGTAACCCTCTAACTAGATTTCCCTTCACAAGTTTTTGAAATTAAGGTGACCTAACCTCCTGTGCCATAATTTAGCTTCATTAGATGAGGCTTTTGCTAATAAACAGGTGTATCCTTTTGAGGAATCAACATTTTTCATATCAAAAGTATACATGTTGTGTTGCCTAGGAACTTTAAGAAGGACCTGATTTTCATCAGGCATCTTGAAGTCAGAGGACACCACAAAACACTCTTTTTAGTAAAAAGTACATTTAACTTTTTATCACATATCTGAGATATGAAGAACAGATTAAAATGTCCAAGTTCTTTCACAAAAGCCACATCATCAAAAACTAAATTTCCTAATCTAATTGTACCTTTTCCACTAACAGATCCCTCTTTGGAAAGTTCTTGATAGTCTTCAAGATGGGCCCTGTTACCAGTCATGTGCCCAGAACATCCACTATCAAAAATACCTCTATGCTCCATATGCTTCAGTGGATGATCCTGCACAATCAAAAAGAGATTAGTTTCTCTTTGGGACCCAGGCCTTCATAGGCTTGGGTCTGCCTTGTGGACCTCTAGAAACATTAACATTTGAATCAGGGGTTGGTCCACTATTGGTATTGGAGAGTGGTGTTATTTTTCTCCAAACACAACCTGCTGAGGTCTTAACAGCAGTGCCCATTTGGCCCTTAACAGCATATTTAGTTGACTCATGTGCTGTCTTCCTTGAAAAGGGTCTATTTACAGGTGAACTTTGTTTTGAAAAACATTTATTTTGACTGTTAAACTTCACCTGAAAAGGTTTAGGGCTTGGTCTGTTTGATACTGGTCTGTTCACTCTAGCAGTATTAATATTCATACAACCAGTATTAAATCTAGAAGCACCAGACTTAAATTGAGTAACAGAATTAACACTCACACTACCAGAATTAACATGTTGCTTGCCAGTATTAAATCTAGAAGCACCAGACTTAACTTGAGTACCAGCATTAACATGCACACTACCAGAATTAACATTTCCATGACCAGTATTAACATTTACCCTACCAGTTTTAATAGTATTGCTAGCAGTACTAAGGTTGGGTCTAACATTTACAGGTCTGGGAGTGAACTGATTTGCTTTATTCACTCTGTTAGTGTTATTCCAGGCTGGTGTAGCTTGCCTATCATCAGTATGAACCACCCTTTTGCTCTTAAGAGCAGCTTCCCTTGCCATCTTTTTCTCATAATAGTCACAGTTCTTAATCAAGTGACTAAGACTTCCACACACAAAACATGGTTTTCTTTCAAAAGAATATCCTGCACCTAAGTCCCTTTGCATTCTTTGATTCCAATTCTGTCTGTTATTTGAAGGAATTGGTGAGGAATTTACTGGTGTCCTAATGTAAAACCTAAAAATTTCAATAAGTGTAAAATTACCAAAATACCCCTAATGCAAGAAAATCTATAAAAGCTTAAATAAAATTCATTTAAATGTTAGAAATTATAAAAATGCAAACAAGTGGACAATTATGAAATTGTTGTTAAGATTTAAATACCTTATGATATCAAGAAAAAAAAATAATTAATAATTTTTTATTATATATTTAGCCAAAAAATTAATTAATATTTTATGTAAAAAAATTATAATATACAAATTAAGATAAATAAAATAGGATAAAATAAATAAATTATGCAATCTTAAAAGTATGATTTTAATCTATTTAGAAGCCCAAAAATTCGGCAAAATACCCTATTATATTTGTTATGCATTTTTATTTGATTTATCCTAAAAACAAGAAATACCAAAACCCTAAAAAAACTAAAAGAGGCGGCACAAGATTTTTTCCAAGGCTTGCACGATTTTTCTTGGGTGATTTGAAGGTCAAGGAGTGTGGGAAAAATAGTGGGAAGCTTGGGGTGTGCTTGGTTCGATTTTGGTTATTGATTTGGGTTCGAAAAGCTCTCTACCCGGGGTTCATAAATTCATAAAATCCCTAAGGATCATCCAAGGTATTTTTAAAACTCACTTTTCATCATATAAATTCGATCTATGCATAAGAAAAATGTTCATTCATTTTATTTTGATTTTATAAATCAAATCATATTCGAAACCCTAATTTCTAGCTAGTATTGAAATCGGCATAAAAACTATTTGTAAAATTGATTTTATATTTTTATGGATTATAATATCTTCATTTACTCAGAAATTTGTTGGGAAAAATTTAGAAGTAATTCGAATAATTATTGGAGATTTATCATTGTTTGCCAATTTTCGAAAATAAGGAAAAAGGAAAGAAACGAATTAGGGTTAGGGTTTTTATATTTTTCCCAGGTCCAATACATGCTAATGAATGTATAAAAATTGTGTTTGTGATTGGGGAAAATTCAATTAGGGTTTTAGTGATTTAATTGTTACCCGATTTGCTATTTAAAAGTATAAGGACTTGTTTTGTAATTTCTGAAACTATGGGGTCTGTTTTTTAGTCCATGTTTAATATTTAATTTATTCTGTATAAATTATGTTGGGGTAGAAACATGTCATTTTGATTTATTTATGGTCATCCTTACTATTTATAGAATACCTGATATTTATAGAAACATGTATTTACGGAAACCTTTACTATATATAGGAAACCTGTACTATTTTTCGGAAGGTCTATTTTTAGAAAAGTCTATTTTTTGGCAAGTTTAATTATGGCAAAAAATTATTAATCAGGAAAGTTATCTTTTTATGGAAAGTTAATTAAGGAAAGTATATTTTTGGAAACCTTACTATCAATTAGAAGCTGCTATTTTTGGAAAGTACCAATATAACAAGAACACTAATCTGGAAACATACTAATCATGAATATTGTTAAATCATGGAACGTAACTATCAAGGATTCATGCTAATTATAGAAAGTGTTACTAAAATAGAAAGTTACTAAAAATAGATAGTACTAAAAATAGGAAAGTTACAAAAAATGGAAAGTAACATTTATCATGAACAAGTAATTATATATGTCCTTAACATGTAGATTGCATTAACAGGAGTAGCTTCCATCTTCTTATCCATCTCTTTCCGTTACTGCTGGACATAAGGTACGGATATTCCTCCTTTCAGTAAGGGACATTCTTTTCTTTTCATGATTCATCCCAGAAACTGCTATGGCTTCCCATTTTTTATGTCACTTTTGCCATGATCCCTTACATGTTGATTTCATGACTTATTTATTGCCCGAATATATTAGCTTGACCATGATTTACATGACTTACCACAACATTGTCATGGAGGGTACCATGACCGTGACACATGAGGCACCTGTGTCACGACTCATTTCGCCGTTGAGAGTGATTTCAGCAGGCGTCCCACTTTTCATGTTACCAGATTATTTACAGGTTTGGTCCATTATTATTCAGGGGCGTATGGGTGCATCCTAGTTGACATGTTACTCGTTCCACGCGTGATGGTTGGTGTTGTGCTCTACATCCCATCACATTGGAGCTGATCCCTCCACCCATATTATTATAAGAGGTCACCCCTCTATTACATGTTGAGGCAGCCCCTCTATTATATGCATGTATTCACGACATTATTATTATGACATGTATGATTATATGAGCTCGTGGGCATTTCCTTATCATTTATGTTTATACCTCATTTCTTTCCATGATATTTCATGACATATTTACTTCGTCTACTTTACATGCTTTACATGTTTATTTCACTATTCTTTCATGACGCATTATCCAGGTTCCCTATGACATCATGATCTTTTCTGCTGCTTTTACTTATTATCCACAGGATTCATACTTATTACTTACATTGTTATTATATCCGTTCACTGAGCGTTATGCTCAGCCGTATTTCTTTCTCTTTCTTATACGGCAGGTATCTAGAGGGAGATTGGGCATGAGAGAGTGTGTGCTTAGGAAGTGACCCATTTAGCTTCCTTTCTTTTCATCGCAGACATTTTGATGTGCTATACTATCTTGGACACATGTTTCGTCCTTTAGACTTCTTTTACGTTATTCATGTTGATCTCATAATTGGGAGCCGATGTTTGATTCCGGCTTTCCACCTTGTCCTATGTTAATCATTTATGACTTTATGCCTTTATTATGCTTTGATATGACACCATGATCATGACGTTTCGGCCTACTCTCCGGAGCGGGTTTGGGTCGTTACAATTATGGTATCAGAGCTCAGGCTTTCGACCTGTAGGCTCTAAAACTTGACCTGTGAGGATTGGGTAGACATTAGGTTCCTTCAGAATCGACGTTTATCTTCTGTCGCGTTTTGACCTTTTAACCGTTTAATCATTAAACCCTTTTTGCAAATGTCAGATGGTGAACACTCGTACCGATGCTGAACTCGCTGCGGCCGTTCAGGCAGCCGTGGATGCCATGCTCCCACAGATTCGCGAGCAGGTTCGCGAAGAGTACCGCACTGGTGCTGTAGCTTCGGGTAGTAATCCTCCACCAGTCACTATTCATACTTGGCTTGAGCGCTTCAATAAGCAGAAACCCTGTTCGTTCAGAGAAGGCAGTAGCCCCTGTTGATGCTGAAGAATTGGATCTCCCATATGGAGAAGATCTTTGACGTGATGGATTGTAATGATGCTTTTAAGACAGTGGCTGTGTTATAAAGTTCGAGGGTGATGCGTTGGCTTGGTGGAGGCCTATAAGCAGGACAAAGGAGGAGATGGTGGGTACTTACTTTGACTTGGGGCAGCTTTCAAAGAGCTGTTCCTTTCTTCAGGTTTTTTCCTCGAGCCGAGCAAGAGGACTTGAAGTAGGGAGTTACCATTCCTCCGCCCAAAGGGCGAGTGAAAATAGTACTGAGTACATGCACAGTTTCCTCCGCTAGATGGTTTTCTTAGACGGCTGCTGGCACTTGCAGAAGAACAGGCGAAGACTTTCTTTGGGGTCTTCATAACGTCAAGCCTTGACCATGTCATGTGTATACAGTTTACAGACGTTGATCAAGGTTGGCGGATGTTCACGCAACTTAGAGATACTTCCGTGGGGTCCGGGAAGCTATGATAGCGTCCACACGTTCAGACAAGAGGAATAAGAGTAGAGATCGGATAGCAAGTCGTACATTCAGCAGATAATTATCGGGAGTCACGATCAGAAAACATGACCGTAAGGGATCTGACAGGCAGGGCAGTTGGTGGTAACTTACCGTAACAACATAATCAAAATACTCCGTGAAAACATCAAGGAATTTGGTGCTGGACGCGACACCAAAGGAACAGGGTGTCAGCAATCTCCTTACTGATTACCACTCGGGTTCCCCAGCAGTCCAGGGTACCTCTGAGGTTAGACTCACCATGTTTGCAACAAATTGTGGTATCGTAGACAACACAGAGAGTGTCGTCGTGCTGCATGGTACTTGCTTAAAACTGTGGCAAGGCTGGTAATCTTCAGCGGACTGCAAGAAGAACATTGGTGCTAGTTCGTCTGGTCATGCTGACAAGAAGCCAGACGCATCAGGCCGTGTCTTTGCACTTACTCAGGATCAGGCCGCCAATACTTCAGGTACCATCACGGGTGCATTATTTATCTTCGGACGTGCAGTATTGGTTTTATTTGATACGGTCGACAATTCTGTGAATATCTACCATGTTTGCTTCATGTTTTACTATGACACCTATATACTTGATCCATGTATTTATGTATAGCCACGCCCATGAAAGAATCCGCACGTATTACACATGTATATCAGAGATCTTCACTCTACAGTTTTAGATGAAAAGATTCAGTTCAGTATAATGCGCTTCCTTGGTATGTGTGAATTTGACATAATTTCTGGGGTATAGACTGGTTAGCAGCACACCGTGCTACGATTGAATGTCCTTTTCCCGTCGTGGTTATATTCGGCGAGTTCATGCTACTGAAATTTTAGTTATCATGGTTCATTACCGGGAAAATCTTGAAGATCATTTCGCTTTAAAAGCAACGTCCTTACTATCAATGGCTGTGAAGGTTTTCTGGCTACCATTCATGACACGACTTCTGACGTTCCTCCTATTCATGATCAGCCGATTGTTTCTGAATTTCACGAGAGCAGTAATGAGTTTATGCAGCGTTTTATCCGTATAGCTGGATTTCTTGGACAGGCTGCTGGCACTGCAGAGGAGCAGAGCCAATCTCCAAGGCTCCTTATCGCATGGCTCCGATTGAGTTGAAAGAGTTGAAGGATCAGTTGCAAGAGTTGTTGGAGCGAGGTTTTATCCGCCCAAGTGTATCGCCATGGGGTGCACCAGTTTTGTTCGTCAAGAAAAAGGACGGTAGCATGAGATTGTGTATCGACTACCGTGAATTAAACAAGATCACTATCCGTAATCGTTATCCCCTCCCACGTATTGACGATTTATTCGATCAGCTTCAGGGTGCTAAGCATTTCTCCAAGATAGATTTAAGATCCGGTTACCATCAGTTACGAGTGAAAGAGCAGGATATTTCCAAGACTGCTTTTCGTACACGTTATGGCCACTATGAATTTCTGGTTATGCCTTTTGGTCTCACGAATGCTCCAGCAGTGTTTATGGACTTGATGAACCGAATCTTTCATGAATTCTTAGACAAGTTCGTCATCGTATTCATCGATGATATTCTGGTTTTTTCTAAATCTAAAGAGGAACATGAGGACCATCTTCGCACTGTTTTACAGATCTTACGACAAGAGAAACTATATGCCAAGTTTTCCAAGTGCGAATTTTGGTTGAGTAGAGTGGCTTTTCTGGGTCACATAGTTTCATCAGAAGGGATTACCATGGATCCGGCGAAGGTTGAGGCTATCACTAAGTGGCCAAGACCGACGTCCGTGACTGAAGTAAGGAGTTTTCTCGGATTAGCAGGCTATTATCGCAGATTTGTAGATGGGTTTTCACGACTGGCCTTACCCTTGACTAAGCTCATGCGAAAGGGTGAGAAGTTTGTTTGGAACGACGAGCGAGAGAAGAGCTTTGAAGAGCTTAAGCAGCGTTTAGTCTCCGCACCTATTCTTACTCTCCCATCCGGTTCAGGTGGATTTCAGATTTATAGTGATGCTTCAAAGAAAGGTCTGGGTTGTGTACTCATGCAGCATGGGAAAGTGATTGCCTATGCATCACGACAGCTAAAACCTTATGAGGTGAACTATCCTACCCATGACCTAGAATTAGCAGCTGTTGTCTTCGCTCTTAAAATTTGGAGACACTATCTTTATGGCGAATCATGTGACATTTTCACCGATCATAAAAGTCTCAAGTATATTTTCACTCAGCGAGAATTAAATATGAGACAGAGACGTTGGTTAGAGTTACTAAAGGATTATGACACCAACATTCAGTATCATCCGGGGAAAGCAAATGTGGTGGCTGACGCGTTAAGTAGGAAATCAGGTATGATAGCTGGCATCAAAGTAGAAGAAGAGATTATACGTGATCTGGAACGTTTGGACATAGAGTTATGTGTTCGTGGACAGAATGGTTTCTGGGCTAGTCTGAGGGTTGAGCCTAACTTAATTTCTCAGATTAAGGCAGCTCAAAAGGACGATGGTGAAATCTGGGCAATCATTCAGAATTTAGACAAGCAGACCGAGTTTCATGTTGATAGTGATGGCATTCTATGGCAGGGCACTAAGTTATGTGTACCAGAAGATCCTGCACTTCGAGAGGTTTTGATGACCGAAGCTCATAGTTCTCCTTTTTCTATTCATCCGGGTTCGACGAAGATGTATCATGATCTCAAGCAACACTTCTGGTGGAGTGGTATGAAACGAGATGTAGCAACATTCGTATCAAAGTGTTTAGTCTGTCAGCAAGTTAAGATCGAACATCAGCGTGCAAGTGGGTTACTACAACCATTAGAGATTCCTGTTTGGAAATGGGACGAAATATCTATGGATTTCGTTACAGGTTTACCACGGACTCAGAGGAAGCACGACGCTATCTGGGTTGTCGTGGATCGTTTGACCAAGACAGCGCATTTTCTTCCTATTCGTAAGGATTTTTCCATCAGTAGATTGGCAGAGATGTTCCAGCAAGAAATCGTTCGACTACACGGTACTCCATCAGCAATCGTATCCGATAGAGATCCACGTTTCACGTCTCGTTTCTGGAAAGGTTTACAGAACGCTTGGGGAACCAGGCTCAAGTTCAGTACGGCTTTTCATCCAGAGACAGACGGACAGTCAGAACGTACGATTCAGACACTGGAGGACATGTTACGTTCATGTGCATTAGAATGGACAGGAAATTGGGACGACTACATCTGTTTAGTCGAGTTCGCATATAATAACAGTTGGCATGCAAGTATCAAGTGCGCTCCCTTTGAGATGTTATACGGTAGGAAATGCCGTGCTCCTATCTGTTGGGATCAAGTTGGTGAGCGGGTTCTTGAGGGCCCAGAGATGATTGAGGTGACCAATGAGAAGGTCGCTGTCGCCAGGGAAAAGCTTAAAGAAGCTCAGACACGTCAGAAGAGTTATGCCGATAAGCACCGCAGATTGTTAGAATTTCAGCCGGGTGAACATGTATTCTTGAAAGTATCACCTACACGTGGAGTCAGGCGTTTTGGTATTAAGGGCAAGCTTAGTCCTCGTTTTATAGGACCATTTGAAATCCTTGAACGCGTGGGTGAGGTTTCTTATCGTTTGGCGTTACCTCCACAACTCTCTCATGTTCACAACGTATTTCATGTATCCTTACTCAGAGGTTACAAGTATCATCATCTCCACGTTGTCTCTTATCCATTTGGTCAGATCCGTGAAGATTTATCTTACACGGAAGAACCCGAGTCTATTCTAGACCGTCAAGTCAGAGTCATGAGGACTACACAACCAAACTAAACCAACATCCATATATTACCACACACCTTGCCTTTCAGCCACAATTTAAACTCTTATACTCTCCTTCCAACCAAACACCAAAAACATCCATTCACAATTACATAACAAAAACTACTACCCATAAACAAACATACTCTTCCTAAAACAATAAACCTCTTTTTCCCCCCCACCAAACACACAACACACAACCACACAACAACAACACACCCCACCACACCACCACCACAATTCACTCCACCACACCCCCCCCAACCACACCAACACACAACCCACCACATATAACAAACCACACCCCCCCCCCCCCCCCCGTGTGCCCCCACCCCACCCCACCCCACCCCACCCATTCCCACCACCCCCATATCCCCCACAACAAAACACCCCCCCCCCCCCCCCCCCCTCTAATACCCCCCCCCCCATCACACAACCAATCCCAAACCACCCAACAAAAAATCCCATTCCCACTCACAACTAACCCCAAATCAAACATAACAATTACACTAACCTACCACCCAAACCAACCTACACCATTCAACACTCACCCTCTCCCCACATACCTCACCCAAAACCCCACCACAAAATCAATTTTCTAATACAAAAAACTTCCAATCCCCCTCCCCACCCCTTCCCATACCCCAAAACCCTCCCATCCCCAATACCTCACCAACAAACACCTTTACCCACCTATATACAACACCAAACTATAAACCCCTCAAAAAAACACCTACACCCACCACCCAAAACAACACACTTCGTGTGTGTGTGTGTGTCTCATCTCATTATCTATAAACCATAAAATTTCCATCTACCACTATAAAAACACACACAACACACCACTCATACAACCCCAAAAAATTAACTTAATAACACACAAACAAACCCTAAAACAACCAAAAACAGATCAACAAAACCCCATCATATGTACCAAACAAACACCCCAAACATAAATTCAAAAACATCAAAACACACCACTACCCACTAAGTGTACCCATTTGTATGTGCTACCATACAACACCACAATTCACTGCTCCAGACCATCTCCGTGACCAGTAGTGTGCGTGTGCTCTAGTACAATCGAGGCGTTCGCGTGTTGTGTGTCTATCTTATAGCCTCAATCGTCTCCACAGTACTTTCCCCTGTCACTCTCACTCACCACCTCAAATAGTCCACACAGTGACCACACTGTAGTATTGATGTGAGCCAGAGAAAACGCATAATTCTGATGCGTGAGCACATGTAGAGTTAGAATCGTGATATACACTCGGTCCCTCCAGTGAGTGTATCCGCACTACTGTTTCTTATACTCGTTGTTTCCTCAAAAACACCACTGTCAGTGACTAATGAAAGCAGTGTACAGAGATATGAAAGACCAGTAATTCTTTACTTTTTGGTTGTGTATAATAGTTGAGTACTAACTGATCAGATCATCTACCTACTATCCGCCTGATATATCCATTGATACCGTTCACATTCACATCACCCAATAAGATACTCATAGTGTTCGCATGTGTTTGCTCTATTATTATCATCTTGCTAAAAATAAAGTGCATGTAATTAATTGCACAAAGTGATACAAGAAGAGATCTTGGAGACATACATATTGTCCAAGAAATTTATTAAATTACATAAATGTGACTCGTACTAGTCTTATCATAATTTGCGCATTATGGACCGTTTAGTGAGTAGTAGAGTGTCTGGTCTTAATGATTGCGCGACTTGATAGTAAGCCTTGATAATATGGTGATATCTTGTCTTATGGTTAAATAGTGTTATCGGGCCTGTACATTACTGGTTTCTCTCACTACAAGTGTCCGCACAAGTCAGGCCAATGAGAGTTTCGGGCCTATCTTGTCAGTGAGTGTATTCTGAGATATCATTAAGGTCCGGATGATCCAATGTGGGTCTTCGGCCACTGACTTGTTGTGTGGATTGTTGTCTGATGTTGTACTCTAGAGTAATGTAGTGTGTCTAACAATACGGTGTCACGTGTCTCCGACTCAGAGTGAATGAGGAAACTGGAAATAAATTACACCGATTACATGAGATCAGGGGATGTACTCGCCCCCATAAGCAGCGGACATGCAATAAGTCATTATGTTAGAATGTGATGTATCCTTGAAGATAGTAATGATTAGGATCAAATGATTAATAAGTAGACTAAGACGAATTAAAAGATAAGGTCATCGACTTAATGTACTCGAAGTCAATCTTAGACCATAGTCGATAGTGCATATTTGTAACCTTTTAAGTTTAATACCGGCTAGTATACCACAATAGGTTATTTAGATATATAATGGAAGCCTCTCATGTGATAATATTTATAGTTGTGAATTGTTCTATACTGTACTTGACTGTAATAGCTCCTACTATTTATCATGAAGTGTGTACACTATGACTCTTCTGTCTTGTATAAATTGTTAATTTATACCTCAAGTCGAGATTAGAAATAGAATATGTGTCTGAGTATGTGAGTGTTCGTGAGTATTAATGATATACAATATTTGAGTTCAATTTATTAAGTCTCAAGATTTAGTCTTGAAGTGAGAGCCTCTCCGGTCTATATTTTGAGATACATCGATCCTGAGTGTGAGAGCGTTTCTTTGAACATGCTGTCAATTTCTTATGTCATAGTTGAGTATCTCACGTGCAGATAGATGTCTCGGACACCCTGCACAGACTATAGTCGTCCACCGATCGTGTACAGTGAGTAGCATGGCACACGCGAGTCCTCTAAATCTGAGCTGGATTTGGGAGAATATAATTAGCCAGAAGATCTATCGTCCATCATGATGTCCTTGCTCAGTGTGTGTGACCAGACCATCGACTCGTCTCGCGGTCCGCCGTACGAGTGTAGATACCTATTGATGACGCGCGCTCATCACCTTATAGAAGTATCGCACCGCAGATCACCCTGAGACTCGACGACATGAATAGAACAGACGAGGTCGGACCACTGGATCTGATAACTGTATTGTCCATAGGGAATCAGTAATGTTGACAGGGTGACGAGTGGTAAATTAAGATGATGAGAGAAGGTTACGCGCATATATACTTAATATGGCTAAGATTGCTACTAAGAAGAAAACACTAGATAACAGTAATAGCTTGTGTGTGTTCTATTGTGCAAGACAGTCTGACTATCGCTCGATCTCTTGGTCTTCGCTGTAGATATAATCAAGATAGTGGTGTCAACCGTCTACACTAAATTGTCATGTGTCTGAAGACGTTGGAGCTCTCAGTCGATCAAGTGATTGGTAAACGTTGTCTAGATCTCCACGCGCTCATGTAATTTGTGTTCACTCTACTATCTCTCCTGTCTCTCACTCTTTGATCCTGTGGATGTCTCGCGCCTCCTCTCTCTTCACAGCTCGCACTCTTACATTACTGCCGACACTCCTTCACTTCTCCCCTCTTCTCCCATGACTCCTCCATACTCTCCACACAGCAACCATCGCGCATGGCGCTGTTCACGCTTCGCATCTGATTTTATAATTTTTGTGACTGTTTCAACTTATGTGTGTTCGCTAAGTATATGCGCCTAATGTGTTTTATAGGTCACAGATTAGTCTCCCATCTGATCCAGTCGCTTAAAACTCTCTACTATGTATAAGAATGACGCGTAGTAGACTCTCTCAAATCATATACTGAGCTAGTGATATATGTAGATATAGTGTGTCTCACTTTTATGCCGCTGTGATGGCAGACTTAAAGAATGAAATAAACAAGGTACCTCGCCTGATGATCAATGAGGGACACATCTTGATCATGCTAGACGCACTACACTGTGTTAGATGAAGTGTTGTTGCGCTGCAGTGGAGTGCGATTTGACGATCTGCTACAATGTGTCTGGCGAGATGTGCATCTTTTTCTTGTTCTGTTTTAGTTTGGACATAGTGTGTGGCCATTTTACTGTTGGGAGTCTGTTTGTATAGATTTGATATATCTTGGTGTGTGCAAGTGATTCGTAGTTGTTAATAAGATGTTTATCGAGATTTCGATAGGCTTGATTGGTGTGGGACTTTTTGTATACAGTGACTCTATGATATCACCCTCCATGTTGAAGTTGATCCCCTCCCCCATTTGTTATTATTAAGAGGTCACCCACTCTGCTGTCATTGACATTCGATTTTGAAGGCATGTCTACTCCTGAGCGTTTAGCATGTATGCTACGCTTGTCTCGTGTATGACTCGCGTGGTATGTGATTATGGAGTTCAAGGCGGAGGATATCTGTAACCTTCTGATTAGCTGTAGTGTTTGTAAGAGCTATATATACTTATGTGCTATAGATGATCACACATATTATAGAATGTTGTAGCGAGGCTGTGTATGTCTCGTAGTCCGCCTCGCTCAATATGTTAGACTCACGTCACTCTGTGTGTTCACTATGTGTGTCTATTTCTCAAGACATTTTCTCCAGGCTTGTCACCAGTCATGAACACTCGTGAATCTCTTCCGGAAGACTCGTATGTGAGCGCGACGAGTGTGGCCTATAATATAGGGAGCTTGGTTGATTGTGTGAGATTGTTTGATAGCTGATCGCACTCGCTGATATATTCCGGCGCACAGATCTTCTGAAGCGGTGTCATGCTACGAGTCACGCTCTTCTCGTTACGTGTTGAGTATAGATTGGTTTATGTGTGTGTAGGCCTAGGTAGAAGAGAGAGGGCAGAGTGTAGTGTCGCGTGCATTGTGTGTGTGAGGTTGCTTGGTAAGATAGCTATCCTATCGAGTTTGCTTGTCCTGTGTAGAGAGATCAAATTGTCTTCTAGAGTTGACACAGTCTTATGACTCTAATAAGAATTATTGTTTTGGACATCAGAATTGTGTTAGAGATGTTACGCTGATCTCAGAAGATAGATCCTCCTGTGTGTCTAGGTTTACGCACAAGAATAGATCTATTTTGTGTGAATAAATTGATCATTATGTGTCGGGAGGACGAAGGCGTGCAAGATTTCGGGGCTGTGTTACAATTGTAGTCCTATGGGTGAGTTATAGATGTATGCAGATTAATGTATAAGATGAGAGAGAGCTTTTGATGTCACATGAGTCTTATAGATCTGGACGGCTAGTTCTCATCAGAGGAGGGTGGGTGTTACATTGTCCCTTATGGGAACCATCGCGAGTTAATCTCAACCCGATGGTCCAACTTTATTGGTGAATGGTCATCGTAGTATGTTTCTGTTTTGCGGTTGTGAAGCATACTTTGGAGGGGACATCCATCTGAAGGTAGTCCCGGATCTCCAAACCATCCCTATGGATAAACTAATGCAGGGGGATCGAAGTTCAGTCTATGGGACTCGGTTACAAAAAAAACAAAGCGGCGTGTGGGAGGCACCCCATGCTTATCCATCTTTCTTCTTTCTTATTTCTAATTTGATGTGTGGAGGCTTGTACTCTTCTGATTCTTGTTGTTTGCTTGTGATTGTTTGTATGATTGACCTAAAATTTTTGAAGACTATTGTGTTCGGTGTTTTGTCCCGGTCCACTCGAGTTTCCTAGCCTTTGCTTGCCATTATTTTGGGAAAATTCGATATCCTAGATTATTATCGACTAACATCTATCTTTTAGCATAATTAATAAACGGCTTAAGATTTTTGTGATACTTTCTCCATGCTCGGATTATGCATTCGACTTTTTGAGTTCTAGTATGGGGTTATAAGCCTTAGACTAGGAAACATTGAGGACAATGTTTAGTTTTAGTATGGGGTAGTATATCTTCGATATGATCTTACCTACCTTTTGCTCGTTGTTCTCACGTACCCCGTTTTCCCGCAAAAATTTTAAAATTTTATATATATAAAAAAAATGAAAAAAATGATGAAAAATAGAAAATAGTTGATAAAAATAATAAGTGTTTTGACACGAATGTAGGCTTTCCGTTGGTGAGAACAAAAGTAAATTTTGACCCGACCGGTTTTATATCTTAGCTTTCTCCTTAACGTAAATAGATTGAAATTTGCTAATCTTTTATACAAGGAGCTATAAAAAGCAAGTCTAGCTTGAAAAAGTCAAGATTTTGCAAGTTCCCATAATTGATTTTAAATATGCAAAGATCGATTTATTAGGCTAAGCATTCACGAGTTTCTTTCTTAGAAATTTTAAATTGTGAAGAACAAGAGATGATAGAGTAGAATATAAGTTTTGATGCTAAACGTGGAATAGTTGGATTTCTTTAAGGCTCATAAGTGTTAATTGTGGCTTTTTCTCTCATTAGCTTGTTTCACCTTTATATATAATTGTTTAATAAATAGAGTTGTGCGGTTTTTTGGTTAATAATTAGTTCATAGAAGTTTTCTTTAGTTCCTTTGTGATTAAGATAAGTATACATCAGGAATACTTAATTTGGCATACTATATGTATCACATGAATAAATATTTTGCTTATCCCTTAAAGAGCCTTAGGGTATATGGTGCAAATAAGATTGGTCCATTTATGTCTTAAAGAGCCTAAGGGTATATGACATGAATGGTGCCATGCTTAAGTAACCTAATAAAAGCCAAATTTTGGTTGCCTCGATGTGGACTTCATTCTTGATGACATTTGATCTTTTGAAAAGGGCTAGGAACTAATTATTGCGTCTTAACCGTTACCCTTTATTTTTGGAATTAATAAGTATCGAAATAAAGTCTTAAAGAGCCTTCGGGTATATGACTTAAATAAAATCTTGAGATACAAAATTAGGAATAAGGGAGGAGAAGTAATACACAATTAGCTTTTATGAGTAGTGTTAGCATCATAACTTGTATTTTACAATGATCTTGTTTTTAAGCTTGGCTTGGAGAAGTGAAAGTCGAGGACGATAAATTTATCCATTTGGACACTTTTTGTGCTTTTTGTTCCGTGATCCTAAAAGTTATCAATGAATAATGAAAGCAATACATTATGTCACACATGAATAAGTTGTAAGATGTAAATTAGGAAAATAAATAAAAATGAAAAAAAACTTTGAAAAAATAGGAAAACGGGGTGTTTTAAAACTTGTGATTTCTTAACTTTCCCCACAAAAGACTTTGCTACTTTTCAAAGGATTAGTTTGGGGAGGTTTTGGAGTATTTGGTTTTTGAGCATATAACATTGCGTGAGGACACGACAATCATGCAATCAATATGGGAATGTCATCGATGCGTTCATTCCTAATAGGCGGTCTAAAGCGGGTAAGCGTTTTGGTTTTGTGCGTTTTATCAAGGTCTTTGAGGTGGATCGTTTGGTCAATAACTTATGTACGATTTGGTTTGATCGTTTGAGACTTCATGCAAACATCGCTAAGTTTAATCGGGGTCCTCTTAAACCCAAAGTCAATGTGGTGAATATGAGTTCTTCAGGAGGTTCTCACAATGTGAATGGTACTTTCAGACCCTCAAATTCTTATGTGCATGTGGTCACAAAGGGGCATTTATCCCAACCTGTGGCAAAAGACTTAAAATCGGCTTTGGTTTTAGATGATGATTGTGCTTTTAATAGTGACCTCTCATTAGCAGTGTTTGGCAAACTTAAGGAATTTGAATCCTTATCAAATATAAAAAAGTCTTTGGCTACTGAAGGATTTGCTGATGTTGTTATTCGTTATATGGGAGGTTACTGGATTTTACTTCAATTCAATACTATAACCACAAAAGATAAGTTCATGGCACATGTTGGTGTTAACTCCTGGTTCTCTAAGTTACAACATGCTTCACATGATTTCAAAATTGATGAAAGGGTAACTTGGATTGACTTAGAAGGTGTTCCTTTATGCGTTTGGTCTCATAACACTTTTGTTAGAATTTCATCTAAATGGGGCTCCCTTTTGCATGAAGAGGAAGATGAAGAAACTCATTTTCATAGGAAACGAATCTGTATCAAGACAACTTTAGACGAGAACATCTTCGAAACCTTTAAAATTATTGTTAAGGGTAAAATCTTTGATTTTGAGCTAAGAAGTAACTGGCTGGACTCCTGACTTTAATGATTGTGATGAAACCTTTCAACACAGATGATGCCCAAGTGTTAAGAGTGAAGATAGTAACAAAAACGTCATTTAAGATGTGATAATGAGATAGAAGAGATTCCCGAAACTATTTTTGAACAAGCCGATCACGGAGATATTAAGACTACTGCTGAAAAGGGTAAAATCAGTGAAGACATAGAAGATGGCCAGTCCGCGGATCCTTTTAATCTATATGATCTTCTCAAAAAGAATAAACATGTTTCTATGAAAATTCCACAAACACAAGAAGAACCTAAATACCCTCCCGGTTTTACACCTTGTGTTACCTCTGAAGTCAACTCAAATGTGGGAACCATTCCAACTAGGGGCTTGAAAGAACATAATAAGAATAGCCATGATATGGCTAAAGTATCTCTTGTTACAAAACATGTTCCCAATTCGAATACGAAAGAGGATGATGCAGGTGTCTCTAATAGTTCAGGTCACTTTCATAGTGTGGGTGCTCCAAAATCAGATGGCTCTATTCTTCTTCTCATGGAAGATCTAATTAATGTTGGCCAAACAATGGGCTATAAAATGGATGGCTGTATAAATAACTTTGAAAGAGAATTGTGAAGATCAAGGAGTCATGAACTTTTCAATGAACTTTTTGTCACTCAATGTTCAAGGTCTTGCCCATAAGGCCAAAAAAGATTAGGTAAAGGAGTTATGTTTGTTTAACAAGGTTAATTTTCTTTCGTTGCATAAAACGAAAATAGAACAAGTGAATCTTTTTAATATCAAGTCTTGTTGGGGTAACATTCTTTTGAACTTTGGATGTTATCCTTCGTCCGGTAATTCAGAGTGGCATCCCTTTTTAGTGTTTGGGATCCTAAGATTTCTCCAGGAGAAATTCAACATTATTCTGAATATTTAATTGCTATTAGGTAAAGTGAGTTCCAATGATAAGAACTTGCTCATCATCTCGGTTTACGCCCCTCAAGAGTTATAAAAAAAAGATGCTTTGGAATTACTTGAATCATATGATTGATAGATGGAAAGGTGATGTGATCATCATGGGAGACTTTAATGAAGTTCGTTGTCAAGAAGAGAGATTTGGCTCCATCTTTAATTCTCAAGGGGCTGCCGCGTTTAATAATTTCATTTCGTTGGGAGGTTTAGTTGAAGTTTCTTTTGGAGGTTATTCGTTCACATGGTCCCATAAGTCGGCTTCTAAAATGAGTAAGCTTGATAGATTTCTCATTTCTGACAGCTTATTGAGATCTTGTCCAAATATTTCAGCCCTCATTTTAGATAGGTTTCTTTCCGATCATAGACCTATTTTATTACGTGAATCTCACTTCGATTACGGGCCTACTCCATTTCGTTTTTATCATTCTTGGTTTGAGTTGATTGGCTTCGATTGTTAATAAATTAAAGTTGCTCAAGAAGGAGACTCGCAAATGGGTTAAAGATAATAACGATAAGTCTAAAAACCATAAGTATAACTTAAAGCAAAGGCTTGCTGAGATTGATTCGCTTTTAGATAAAGGGGAAGGGTCTACTGTTATTTTGGAAGAACGCATGAGTATTATGTTTAAGCTTACTGATTTGGATAATATAGATTCGCTAGCTTTGGCTCAAAAAGCTAAGATAAAATGATCGATTGAAGGGGATGAAAATACAAATTTTTTTCATGGTATCATCAATAAGCAAAGAAATAACCTTGCCATTCGTGGTATTCTTGTTGATGGTGCTTGGATTGAGGATCCTATAGCTGTGAAAAACGAATTTCTCAATCATTTTCGTGATAGATTCAACTCCCCTTGTTCAGAGCGATTCGTGCTTGATATGGATTTTCCTAATAAGTTGACTATCGATCAAAAGAATGATTTAGAAAGACCTTTCACCAAGGAGGAAATCAAAGGAGCCATATGGGATTGTGGTTTAAATAAGTCTCCGGGACCGGATGGTTTTACATTTGGTTTTTATCGTCGATATTGGAATCTTCTCGAATATGATATTGTGGAAGCAGTGAATCACTTTTATTTTCATGGTTTTTGTCCTAAAGGAGGTAATTCTTCTTTCATTGCTCTAATTCCGAAAACTTTTAATGCTAAATTGGTTAAGGACTTTAGGCCCATAAGTCTCATTGGAAGACTATATAAAATTATTGCTAAGATTTTAGCGAACCGTTTAGTGCTTGTCATGGGAGATCTTGTTAATGAAGTGCAATCCGCTTTCATTGATAATAGAAATATTTTAGACGGTCCTTTCATTTTGAATGAGGTCATGCAGTGGAGTAAAGCTAAAAAGAAACAAACCATGATTTTTAAAGTTGATTTTGAGAAGGCGTTTGACTCGGTTCGCTGGGATTTTTTGGTTGATGTTTTGAAGAAATTCGGTTTTGGTGATCGTTGGTGTAATTGGATTAAAAGTTGCTTATGTTCTTCCAGGGGCTCGATCCTTGTTAACGGGAGTCCAGCATCCGAATTCCAGTTTCAAAAAGGTCTCAAACAGGGAGACCTATTATCCTAATTTCTTTTCATTTTGGTTATGGAAAGTCTTCACCATTCATTCCAAAAAGTCGTTAATGCTGGTATGTTTAAAGGTGTTATCTTAGATAATTCATTGCAATTATCTCACCTTTTCTATGCAGACGATGTGGTTTTCGTAGGCCAATGGTGTGAGTCGAATTTAAAAATTATTGTTCAAGTGTGGAATGTTTTTTTTGAGACCCTCAGGTTTACTGTATTAATATGCATAAGATTAAGTCATGGGGAGTTGCTGAGAAAACTCCAAGTTAGTGGCCGCAGTAGATATTGGATGTATGATTCTCAAAGCTCCTTTTTCTTATTTTGGTGTGAAAATTGGAGACCGTATGTCGAGAGTTAAAGCATGGGATGAGGTCATTAATAAGCTTCTTTGTAGACTTTCCAAGTCGAAGTTGAAAACTTTATTGATTGGAGGCCGTCTTACTCTTCTCTTAATCGGTTGGTTCGGTTGCTCTTGCCTACTATTACTTGGTCGATGTTTTTAAAGTTCCTACCCTTGTGTTGAATAAAATGGAGTCTATTCGTAGCCATTTTTTCAATGGGGGTGGAGCTTAATGATCGTAAAATATCGATGGTTAAATGGGAGAGTGTTTTGGTCTCTAAAGAGAAATGTGGTCTAGGGGTCTCGAGTTTCTTCGCGTTAAACCGCGCCCTTATCTTCAAGTGGGTGTAGCGTTTTCAAACTCAAAGCTTCTCCCTTTGGTCTAGAGTGATCAAGGCTATACATGGTGAGGATGGCAAGCTTAGTGTTTATGAAATATAGTCTATCGTCTAATTGGAAAAGGAACATTGTTCGTTGAAGTTTCTGTTCTTAAAGAAAAGGATTAGACATGTATGGTTTTTAGAAAAAAAAAAATAGGTAATGGAGGACTATACTATGTTTCTAGTGAAGGCTAATTGGATAGAAGGTCATTCCTTTTAGCTTTTCTTTTCCTCGTATCTTGCTCTTGAACTGGCCATTACTTCTTTAAACATATTTCAGTGGCTTCGAAGCTGTCCCAGCCTGATTTGGATGTCTCATTTAGACGCAAGCCGATAGGTGGGGCTGAGCAAGATCAAATGTATGCGTTGAGACTTAAAATTAAAGGCCATATTTTATCTAATTCGATGGATAGATGGTATTGGTCTTTAACATGTTCAGGAGAGTTCTCTGTAGCTTCAATTCGCAACTTCATTGATGACCAAAGTTTTAAAGTTTTCTCTCCAAGTACTCGATGGAACAAGGCTGCTCCAAAGAAAATTAACATCATGGCATGGAAAGTTAAGATGACCAATCTCCCAACTCGCTTCAATCTTTCTCGTCGAGGCCTTAACATCGAGTCCATTTTGTGCCCGATTTGTAATTTGGCTGCTGAGACATCTTGCCATCTTTTTTTCAAGTGTTGCATGGTGAAAGACATTTATAAAAAGATCGAGAGTTGGTGGGATATCAATATGGTGTCGACTTCTTCTTATGAAGAATGGTGTATTTGGTTTTCGTCCCTTCGTCTTTCGTCTAAGGCTAAGTTGTTTTTAGAAGGCGTTTTCTTCATCACTTGGTGATCGATTTGGAGATATCGTAACAAGATTATTTTCAGGTCTTCTTCTTCCTAAATCCCGTATTATGGATGATATTATGGCTAGTTCTTTCTCGTGGTGTAGATTTAGATGCAATTCTAATTTTAGTTGGGTCGATTAGCTTAAGAATCCTTCGATAATTTCTTTGTAATTGGTTTTCTCCAGCTTCTTGCTAGTGGTTCTAATAAATTTCGCTGTTAAAAAAAAGTATAAAAGAAGTGTAACAAAAAATTTACATGTTTCTTTCACACTTGAAAAAACGTAGATAGAAATATAGTAGGTAAACGTATATTTATAGTGACAAAAAAAGTAAAGTTTTTTGCCTTTCGTGACACGTTTTGTTTATTAAAATTGTCATTAATCTAAAATTTTTATGCTTTTGTCAACATTTCAAGAAAAAATTGTCACTAAAATGTTAGTCATTGATATTTTTCGTGTTATTAAAAGCTATGTAACTAAATGTCTATTTTCTTATAATGCATGTGTTATATAAGAGTGAAAAACTATCTTTAAGAAGCAAAAGGTAAAAAGAAAATAAGAAAGTGAAAACAATAAACATTCAACACTTTTTATTTAATTATAGTAAATATGTGTTTTAGTATAATGAATTTGATCATAGCCCTAATTGCATATCGTGGAGAAAGAACATAATGAACAGGAAAGGATAAATAATTACAACGGTTCTAAAGATGAGATGTCGGGCTCAGTGTGTTCTGGTATCTTTAAAAAACCAGTGGCTCCGCAATCAGGGGGGTCTATCCTTTGTGTGCTGGAGGAACTTGTGAAGGTTGGACAAGCAATGGGATATAATATGAAAGGTTGTGTAAATAATATAAGTGAGATTATTGAATCTCAAGGAGTGTCGGGGGTTAAATCGTAATGGAATTTCTCTGTCTTCTATTGTACATTCAAGCCTAGCCCAAAAAGGCAAAAGGATTGGGTTAAGGAGTTGTGGTTTAAAAAATTAAGTTTGAATTTTTGGCTCTTCAGGAAAACAAAAATGGAGGAATATGAACTGTGGTGGTGTCAAGGTTGTTGGGGAAATTATTACTTTTGATTACGCTCATGCTGATTCTGGGGCAAATTCGGGAGGATTTTTGCATTTGGGATCTAATTCTTTCCAAAAAGTAATGTTACTGTTTCGGATTTTTTCATTATAATTCGGAGGGTACTTGGTTGAAATGGGTGTTAAGATCTTGTTGGTGGCGGTTTATGTCCTCACGACTTGAGAGACAAACAGATTTATGATTATTTGGAGTATATTATAAATAGATGGACGGTGAGGTGCTAATTGATGGGAGATTTCAATGAATGTGAGACGTGATAACCGAAAGATTTGGATCGGTTTTTTAAATGTTCAAGGTGCTGATATGTTCAACACGTTTATTGCAATGCGGGCTTGAGGAGATTCCCTGCTAGGGGTAGTTCGTTACATGTGTCACAAATCCCAGCTTACTAAGTTGAGTAAACTGCAGGGTTTTCTTATTCTGAAAATTTATTTAATTCATATCCGGATATATGTGCTACTTCTTTGGATAGATTCTTATCGGATCATCGCCCGATTCTTCTTGTGCATCCAATCCATGACCTACGGGCCCCGATCCCGTTTAGGTATTTCACCATTGGACGGTACGGATTGGATGGTTTTAATAAGTTTGTCATTGACCATGGAATTCTTGCCCCAGTGAACATTAATGCTTTGAGGACAGTGATGCAAAAAGTTAAATTTCTTAAAGGTAAATTCGTGAGTGCTTAAAATCTATAAAAGCAAGAATGGAGGTTCTGGAATTCTTTTAAAGAAGAGCTTAACTAGAATAGATGCTGGATTAATTGTAAGGCTAGCTTCTGATATCTTTATTAATAGAAAGAATGAAGGTTATTGAATCCATCAATACCTTGATAAAAATCGGTAATGGATTTGGCTCAAAAGGTAGGTTAATGGGCGATGTAGGGGGATGAGGAACTCTCGATTTTTTCATGGGGTCTTGATAAAAAAGAAGTCAATTCTAACATTCGAGGTTTTTATGGTTGATGGTAAAGTGCAAGATAATCCGAAGTTATTAAATCTGAATTTTTTCTAATTTTCGGAAAAGATTTGCAAAAAACCTTCTGCTAATCGAATTTTATTGATTATGAATTTTTCCTAAGGGACTATTTCTATCGATCAACATACTGAATTAGAGGTGCTGCGTTGTTCTAAAGAGGAAGTAAATGAAGGCGGTGTGGGATTGTGGGTTCACGACAAATTCTCCTGGACGGATGGATTTTCGTTATGGCTTTATATGAAAAATTTTGGACATGTATTGAAATGATGTGTTTGCGGGTGTTAATTTTCTTTACTTCGGTGGGTGACATTCCCAAGGGATGTACATGCTTGTTTCATAGCCTTAATCCTCGAAGTTCATGAACGCTAATTTGGTTAAAGACTTTAGACCAATTAGTTTTATTGGAAGCATTTACAAAATCATAGCTAAGATTCTTGGTCCAATCGTCTTGTGGGAGTATTGGGTGATATTGTAATGAAGTTCAATCCGCCTTTTATTTCAGGATAGACAAAATCTTAGACGGGCCCATTCATTTTCTTCATGAAGGTCATGTCAATGGTGTCATGTTTTAATTTTAAAATTTTTGTATAAATTATCGATAATTTTCTATTATAATCTTAATAAATTTTTGTTAATTCTTTTTGTCAGATTCTTTTCAGCTCTTAACAATTCTAAATCTTTATTTAAAAATATATAATTTTTTTATTTATAGAAGTCCAAGAAAAATATGCAAATCTTAATCTTCAAGGTTGATTTCGAAAAGTTATGATTCGGTTCGTTGGGTATTTCTTAGTTGATTGTTCTAAAAAAGTCTCGGTTTTGGCATTAGTGGCGCGATTGGATATCAAAAGTGTTTAAGATCTTCGAGGGGTTCATCATACATAAACGGGGAGGAAGTCCTACGGAGAATTTCAATCTTCAAAAGGGCTTAAGCAGGTGACCCTTTTTATCTCGTTCTTTTTGTTTTAAAATTATGGGGCCTACATTTTTCATTTCAAAGTGTTGTGGTCGTCGGTTTATTTAAAGGAATTCATCTTAGTCCTTGGTGAATCTTTGCTCTATGTCCTTATGCGACGATGCGGTGTTTGTTGGGTCAATAATGGTGTGATGATAATATAATATCTTGTTATGTTTGGATGCTTCCTTTCGGCTTGGGATTACCGTAACAATATGTCTAAAAGCAAGATTATGGGGGTTAATGTTGGAGATGATCAAGATCAAGTAGCTGCTTAAAACTCGGTTGTCTAATTCTTAATACGCGTTTACTTACTTAGGTACAAAAGTTGGCGACCGCACATTCCCTGTGTACAGCTTGGCGGAAATTATTGATAGGTGAAATCTCGCTTATCCAATGGAATTATAGTCTTTCTAATTGGAGGTAGGCTTTACTTTACTTAAATCGGTCTTAGGTTCGTACCGCTATTTCACATGTTATCTTTTTAACGTCCCTTTAACTGGGTTGCTGTTCGGTCGCTTGAATCTATCCGCTGCCAGTTTTTAATGGACATGAACTCAAAAATATCAAATCTTCTTGGGTTAATGGGAATAGTGTGTTGGGCGGCCAAAGAAAAAGGTGGTCTTGGAGTTTCAAGACCTTTTTGCTCTTAACAGATAATAGCTCTTATGATGGAAATGGTTCTGGAGATTTATTCCCATAATGATTCTTTCATGGTCTAGTGTAGATTAAGGCTATTTCGGAGTTGATGTGATGGTAAATAAAGTCTTAAATATGCTTGCAGGTCCTGCTGGAGAGATATTATTAATGAAGTCAGGAAGTTGAAAGATCAAGGTATTAACATCTCTTGCCTGTGATTTTATGTATATTAAAGTGGGCAATGGCGAAAACTTACGACATTCTTTGGGCTGAGATATGGATTTGGCAGCAAGCTTTGAAGCTCTTATTTCCCCGTATTTATGCTCTCTTGTAAATATAAAGAGTTTGCGTCAATCAGTATGAAGCTTAATGAGCCTACCTGATAATAACTTCCGTCGCCAGCATTAGAGGAGGAATCGAGCAGTCTCAGTCAAGAAGCTTACGGACTTGCTCATTTCCGATCGTGCTTAATCCGTGCCTGATTAGATGGTTCGGGGTCTTTAGAGGGATTCGGGGGATGTTTTTCTGTCGTTCTATTCGGATATTTTATTGATCTGATCAACGTCTCTTGACGGTTGATTCTAAAATCTCTTTGGATTAAAACGCTAGTCCGTGTAAGGTGAATATTCTAGCTTGGAAAATCAAATTGGAAGCGCTTCCTACGAGATTCAATATTTCGTGAGGTATTGAGATCGATTCTATCCTTTGTCCCATTTGTGATAGGGGGGTTGAATCTACGAGACATATATTTTTTAGTTGTTGTTTAGTCAGACAAATTGCGCGCAAAATTTGTTCTTGGTGGGATATCGAATATTCGGACGTTAACTCCTTCACTGAATGGATCAACTGGATGGCCTCTTTACGATCTTCAGTCTAAAGTTAAGAATGATTGATCCAAAGGTGTCTTTTTTGTGGATATGGTGCTTGTGTGGTCTTATCGAAACAACTTCTATTCGAGGGAAGATCCTTCAAAGGCGATTTATTTTGAGATGTTGTTTCATAATCTTTTTATTGGTGTTAAGTCTAGATGTAAAGCATCGTTCAGTTGGATGATTGGCTTAAAAACTCTTCTTTGATTTCTCTGTAATTCTAGCTACTTGCTAGTTTCTTAATAAAATCCGCTGTTCCCCTAATTGCATGCTATGATTAAAGGTTTGTTTGGTTTGTAAAATGGGTTTATGATTAGTATTTCGATTTTGATTAGAATTTGGTTTATGATTTAGATTTAGATTTGAGATAAAAGAGAAAAAATAGTATTAAAAAGTATATATTATATATTAAAATGTAAATAAAAAATTTATTTATACTATTAATAGTGGGGATGAGAAAAGATATGAGAAGTCGGTAGAAAACATTTGACTCCATCTTTTGTCATAAAACCCTTTCAACCTCCGCATTTTAGTGTATCCCTTAATATTTGAAATAGGATTCTAAAACCAAATTCGAAAAATGCAACCATTCTAATTTTAAAATTTCAACCCCAAACCTATGATAACTCCACAAACCCAACAGACCCTATGAATTTTTTTATTATAAAACAAAAATATAGTTGTTGCCTTTTGTGAAAAAACTAAGGCCCTGTTTGGTTCGCGGAATCTTCAGGATTCTGATGGAATTGGAATCTGATTCCAATTCCATAACGTGTTTGGTTGGCAGAAT